>JAYJMB010019261.1:0-25365 GCA_036873735.1 Pouteria campechiana
CAGCTCCACCAACGGGGCATTTTGGGAATTTCAGCTCTACCCTTGGGGCATTTTGGGAATTCCAGCTCCACCCTCAGGGCATTTTGGGAATTCCTTTGGAAAATATGCCCAGCTCCACCAATAGGAGCATTTTGGGAATTCCAGCTCCACCATGGGAGTATTCTGGGAATTCCTTTGGAAAATATGCCAAGCTCCACCAATGGGGGCATTTTGAGAATTTCAGCTCCACTATGGGGGTATTCTGGGAATTTCTTTGGAAAATATGCCCAGCTCTACTAACAGGGGCATTTTTGGAATGACTTTTCCTCCCACGTCAAAATATTTCAAATTACAAAATAGGGCTAATCGCATGCGTGCCTTTCTTAAGTACCATGCAATTAGCCTTAAGAATACTCCCTTTTATATAGTATTTTTCACATGGATTATTTGCAACAAATTAATTTTTTGCAAATTAATTTGTCTTTTTTCTTCCCATGTACATCTGCCGATTTTTCCATTTGCACGCTCGTAGCTGGACGCGCAGGTGAGGGTTTTCGAAACTACAGGCCACGTCACGCAACACGTCACCAGCTCCACGGCGCGTCACTTATGCGGCTGTGTGGGTCGCTGGTTGCGCGGACGAGGGCTGCCACCTCTCGGTCATGTTGGTGTCAGTTGTGCGATGCCTTAGTTGGAGCGGTGCCTGTCTCCGCAGCACGTCAACAGCAGCGCCTGATTGCGCATTATGCTGGCACTCCCATCCAGCTCCTCAGTGCACTGGCATTTGTAGCGCGGCGTCACGGTCGTGCGTGATGAGGTATCCGTGTTCGCAGCACGTCGGCAGCAAACGTAACTGCGCGTCGTGCTGGTGCTTTCAGTCGACCCACGCTGGCGTGAGGTGGTGCCCGCGTCCGCGGCACGTCGGTAGTAGCAGCATCCTCTCGCCATGCTGACGCCTCTGTTCCGCTCATCCGACCTGCGCGCCACGCCGGAATGGCCTTGCTGCCGATGCACCATCTTCGGTTGTGAGCACCTGCTCACGGTTCCGTTCGCTGCGTGATGGGTCAGCCGTCTGTCGTGGTCGTTGTGTGAAGAGGTGCCCGCGTCCGCAGCACGTCGGCAACAACCGCAGCTGCGCGTCGTGCTGTCGCTCCCGATCACTGTTGTCCGTGCGTGGAGGGGTGTTCTGCATCCGCAACATGTCGACAATAGCGACAACTGCGTGCCGTGCTGGCACTCTATCCCGCTCATGCCAGCGACAACGTTGATTCCACACCACGTTGGAGTTGCTGGCCCGCTCGTTCTGCCGACACACCGCGTCGTCATGGCCCCGCTGATGATGCGCGGTTCCGGGTGGTTACTGTTCACAGTCGCGTCCGTGTCGTGATGGGCCAACTGCCTGACCTAGTCGCTGTGTGACCGTGTGTCATCGTCACAAGCTGCCGCTACGGCTGGCAGCGAGACTCCGCCGGTAGTGAGGCGTTGCCGCTTGCTGCATCGCCGTCGACCTCAGTCATTTCGCCGGTCAGGCATCGTCGTCGCTGTCCCTACTGGCGGCTAGACATTGTCGCTCGTCGCATTGCCGTCGCCGTCCGCTGGTCAGTCATCGTCGTCGCTGTCCTTGCTGGCGGCGAGACGTGGCCGCTCTTCGCGTTGCCATCGCCGTCCGCTGGTCAGTCATCATCGTCGCCGTCCCTGCTGGCAGCGAAATGTTTTCGCTCGTTGCGTCGCCGTCGGCCTCCGTCATTCCACCGGTCAGGCGTCGTAATCGTGCACGGTCGAATGCCCTGTTCGTGGCTGCCAAAGAACAGGCCAGCCATCCGCTACAAGTATTTAACTATGTAAATGACGCTGTCGCCGCTGTAAACCCCCGCCCACGGTTTCGGCTGATCGAACGACCGATCAGAACCGGCCGAACAACTAGGCCCGGTTTTACCGCACCGACTCTCTAATTTAGCAGTCGGAGGTGGGGCGTCGACGCCGGACGGGTCTCTTGCGCTGGCCACCAAAAGGGCGTCCGGTCTCACCGGCCGACGGCCAAATGTCTGATCAGATCCGTTCATCGAGATCCTTGCGTCGCGCCGATGTTTTTAAGGTCCCCTCCCGCGTCGTGCGACTGACTCGCTGGCCAGAAATAGGCGGCAGCTCACCGTCGTTTGCTGTTTGCATTGCTGCCGCCGGCAGTCCACCACCACGCCGTCGCCATCGCCGTCCGAGGGCTGTGTCGCTGGTGACGCTCCCGTCGGCGATGCTGTTCGACGCCGACAACGCCGGCAACGTCTCCGTCGGACACCCTGTTCGTGGCTACCACGAAATAGGGGGTGTCCCGCTACCTGCATTCGCTATCGTCGACCGTCGCCGACGCTGTCCGCCCCACCGGTGATGCTGTCCGAATCCCCTCGTGGCTGCCAGCCTTCGTACCCATCGGTGAGTCAAGCGCCTTGCGACGTTGCCGTCTTCATCGGACAGTGACATGGCTGTGTCCGTGGTCCGCCGACGCAGTCCGCCGTTGTCGTCAGCTAGTCGGTGGCTCATCGCTGCCGTCGTTGCTCGTGCTACTGGTGTCGTCAGCCTGTCGGACAGCTGCTTGGCTGCGGCCAGATGGCTCCCTTTGATTTTCCATGGCCCAACAGACAAGTGTGTTCGAATCTGTGACATCGAGCTTGATGCTATACTATTGATGGCTGCAGGGACATGCTGGATTCCAAAATGTAACCTTTTTAGGTTTGGATAGCTCGAATTGAGCCCTTTGCTCGAAGAAGTGGCCTTCATCTTAGGCCTTTTGCTAGGTGATGACATAGGTATGATCCTACCAGCTAGTGACCTGATGTCATTATTCACAGAGTACTTTGGTGTGGCTCCATCTAATTTCGGCATTGAAGTCTATAATGGGGAGACCACGTTCAAGACGTGGGCTTTTTATGACTACTTCTCGCACTACCATGGTGAAGATTGCACATTACGCAATATTTTTTGCCGAAATGTACTAGTGATGTGCATCATGCAGAACGTGTTATTCCTAGACTACCCATTGGCTATTTTAGCTTCAACCTATTGCCTCTCCTGTCATTGTTGATGCAGAAGAAATCAATAGTCCAATACATTTTAGCAGAGATCTATGAGGGTTGACCTCAAACCTCCTTCATAGCGGGCTGTTCAGAGGGTGCACTATCATCTTGTAAGTTTGTTGATCATCAAATGTGGCTTTCTTATTTTATGCAATGGTTCCATATAAGTGATGTTTATTAATCATTCTAAAAACTCATATTTTAATTTTATAGGTATAGCTCGTGGAACATCCGCATGACACTGCAACCCTCCCTCCCTAATTGACACCAAGGAGGATCTCATCTCCTCGTTGGTAACTCAGGCTGCAGAGGCACCTATTGACAAAATGATGGGGATCATGGCGTTGCCCATGTGGGAACAGATATGGTGGGCGTCAAACTGGTTGCAGTCAGACCCAGTCATATGTGCCGAGGATGGGTTAGCTCTTACAATTTTGAAAGTATGTGAGTACACTTCCTATATGCCATTCAGGTTTCTTCGCCAGTTTAATCTCTTCCAGGACATGCCGCCAATGACATGTCCAAGCATAACCTACACAATATTGAGCAAACGTCCTCAATGTAGCATCTCACGCACATCAAAATGGCGTAAGCGAAGGCTGGCATCCTCACTAGGGTTGGAGACCACTTTCTACCCGCTTGCCTCATACCGATACAAAGACCGGATTGCTCATGTTACATGCCCTGATGTAAAGATAATTAACCTATCAATGTATGTGTTGTTGACTCGGCCTCAAGAAGCACTAGTTGAGTCTACCAACATTCGCCTAGGTTATTCTGCGCGGGTAGGGAAGGGAGGGGTGGGCTCGTCTTCTACAAAGCAGCGGAGTGCCCTAAAAAGAACTAGTAGGATGCAGGGGGAAGTTTTGGATGTGTTATGAGATAGGCAAGAAGAAGATCAAAAGAGGATCCAAGTATTGGAGGGGGAAATGCGATAACTCAAACGTGAAGGTCGTCATGGGTAGGTTATCCAAAACCTGCAGTACATGGTTATGCTTTTTGAGCCGAGTCAAACATGTTGCGCATCCTAGTAATGCTTTTTGGGCTAGATTGAACATGTTGCACATATCAACACTAGAAGCATGGGCACTCTATTGTTGACGTCTTCCCTTGAGCGCTGCCCACACCCAAAACTTTCTACCCTCATGTAAGCCCAGATGAACATGTCCAATAACTTGTAGTTTGGATTTTGGATACTACGGATGTGGCATGACTAGAAATGGCAATTATTTTGAATGTTTCACTTGCGTGCGTGTCACTGCAGTCACGCAGCAGGCTATAGCACCAATCACACAATAGGCTATAGCCAATCCATAAATTAACATCGGCCTTGTATGTCATAAAGTGCCCAAAAAACAATATTCCCCGGTTATCAACATAATGAAGGTGAGGGTGAAGGGATTAGGGCTATGAAATGTAAATGAATATAAAGCCCAACCTGACCCAAACACCCAGTCAATTGATGAAACTTGACTGGGAAGCCTGTGTAGTCCAATGATATCCGATGGCTGCAACATATGGCATTACATGGGACTTGCTCTTGAAGTGTTAGATCCTGACATCCATACAATTTAGCCTCAAGCTACCAACAATGAACCAAGCATAACAAATCACCATAAACCACATAAGCAAAAAGGATTGCAACACAATTGCCTTTTAGCCATGTGGTTTGCAATTATTTCTTGAAAACGATTTTTCAAGCAGAAATCATCTAACGGATGTGTCTTAAATAAGCCTCTGGATAAAGATGCATTACAATATCTTCCAACCTAATTCAAAGGCTGTGTGTGCAAACCCCTAGATAAAGATGCTTTACAACATCTTCTAATCTGATTCAGAGGCTGCATATGCAAGCAAAAGCGACAATATCAAATTTGCTATAGTCCATTGAAGAAACAAGTACAGTGTCAAACTTAGCTTCAAAAGTGATAAAGTTATCAAAAGTTCAGCAGCTTGTGAGCAACCAAAATAGCTCTAAATCTATCCAAAGTTCAACACATTGGAATAGTTTCAAAGGTGTCAAAGACAACTCCAAAGTGATTAAAAGTTCAACAGCTTTGAAGTCACTCTAAGGGCTACCCAATTCCATTGCAAAGTTATCCATATTCAGCAATTTCCAAACACAACTCAGATGAAATTCTTCACCAAGATATCAAAAAAGTCCTTGTTGCTTATGTTTGTCCTCATGACACATGAACCAATGGGAAAATTATTCCATGTTTGTTTCTCCTCCACAAGTGAGCCAAATAGATCAGTAGAATTAGAGCCTAAGAATTTTAGGATCACATCATGTTTTCTCACCTTATCTATTTGTCTCTTTAGATGTTTGAATCTTACTTGCCTGTCAATTGAAAATATATGAAGCCCAGCAACCATCAAATTAACTCCTGAAGGACTCTGAATATAGACCATAACCTTCATTGTCTACTTCTCTACTATGAATGATCTCCTTATTTCATGTCATCTATCACCACCTACCTCAGCTTGGCTCCCATTAACCCACTACTTGTCAACGCCAAGTGTAACATTGAAATTTTGTATGTTGGAAGCCCTGGAATCAAAACTATATATCTTGCAAGCGACCTCTCCTTTTTCTCCCTTTACCTGCTAAGAATGGGTTGATCTAGAACTCAGTGGAACACATCACGGAATAGCCTACAGTCAAGCTGAAACTCTCCACATTCATTGGACGTGGCTCACAATTTCTGCAATGGTTTTTGCAAGTCCATCCTAAATTTCATGCATGGAATGCATACTCAGAACAAAACTTATAAACGCATCCAGTAAGCTGATAATCCTCTTCATGTGTGCATTATAGTCATCCAAATATATCCGTGCTTTAAATATATGCCTCTAAGTTGCTCTTTGCCGTTCATTTAATGGTCCACAGGCCCCCCCTGAGTTTGATCAATTAATTTATAACCCAACACACTCACAGTTGTGGGTGTAGTAGGCATCACGACAATGTAGATATAGAAGCAACCTCCCGAACACCTTATTGATGACGTAAAACGATACTAAACATAATATCAATACCCATAAATCAAGCATAATGGCAACTACACTCCATGGGATGGAATGGAACCGGCATTCGCCTAAGAATCAACTCAAAGCACCCCAATTAGAACTTTGCTTCTCTCGGGTTCTCAACAAACACTCTCTAGTCAAAGTAGTCTTTTCCCTTAGGCATTTGCACGAAGAGTTCATCTCTACTCTTGGTCCCCCTCCAGTCACAGGGAATTTGTCTTCCATAAAATTGGTAATCAAGCAATTTAACAAACCAAACAATTGCAAATAACACAATGGATGAAAACAATGAAATTGCATTAATGGACCAACATTCCCAAACAACAACCATATTCAAACATTGAACACAACTACTGATGCAAACACCAACACTAATAACCCAAAACAAATAACGTAAGTACTGCAATAAACACAAACCTAAAATGGTTAGAAAGAACACCAATAAAGGAAACACAGAAACTAAAATTACTACGCCCCAAAACTTGAAACAACATTGTCTTTAACGTTAAATGAAATAATAGAAAACAAGGACATCCCTGAAATTCATTTGACATGGTTAATATGGTTAATAAGTTCCAACGAAAACTGCTGGACTACGACTATGCAAGTCTTTACAGATGGTTGGGCGTACTTGGGTCAATCTATAAGTGGCCATCAGTGCTGACATGTGTGCATTTGCACCACAAAGAATATGGTAAGTTCTTTCATGTTAATATGGTTTATCATATTTTTCTTATAAATTATTTTTACTTTGGAATATTTGTTTTTCTTTTTATTGTCGGCCTTTCGTTGGAGGATATTTTGCAAAGGCATAATGCGGTTGGGAGGGGTTATTATATTTATGTTTAATTTGATTGCGTTTGTGATCACAGTGATCACATTTTCTTGCCCCAAATGGCCAATATACATCGCAAGCACACTATGGTTTATAGTTACCATTTTTTATGTTTTAATTCGGTGCTTGTTTGAAGAAATGGATGAGGATGAAGCTGAGCGAACTTTGCAAACATTGCCTTAATACTCTTTCTTTGACACCAGAAGCAGAGACAGAATTACAGAAATACGAAGATGCACTAAAGACACGCTGCAAGAACCAGCGCAAGACATTCGTCTTTTATGAATTGCTTTCCAAACCTGGCCCATCACTGCATGCTAATCTTCAGGTTGTTCCAATTACACTATCCAAAGCATCTGAAATTCGCAGGCATTTTGTCTTGGCAGCAAAACATGTGGGATTTGAACTTGAAGTCATCAACCCAAGCTATTACCCTAGTGGTGGTAGAAAATCATTGAGGGAGCTGTTTGATGGAAAATCAACTTTATTTATTTACTTATTTATTTTCTATGTGGAACTCCCAGAAGACACAATATTGTCTCATTCTGTTGGGGTGCGAGAGAAGGTCCCAGCCCAATTTGGACGTGAGGTGCTTGCCAGCAGGCTAGACATGACTGATAGAGCAGATTGGAGAAACCGCAAACAAGATGAGGAGGAAAAGATTGCTACAGTCCTTTTCTATAGGTCGCATACCACATGGCTTCTACGATGGTCAGATGGAGGTTTCTTTAGTCAATTTGGTAAAATCAAGAACTTAAAGATTGCACGTAAAGAGAAGACAGGGAAGTCAAAACATTATGGCTCCATTGAATTCGAGTCTCCTGAGGTGGGCAAAATTGTGGCTGATTGTATGCACAATTATTTACTGTTTGAGCACATGTTGCAAGTCCATTTTATTCCACCTGAACGAGTTCGTCCAAATCTATGGAAAGGGGCAAACCGTAAACACCAGCTATTGGATTGGCTGAAAATTTAAAAAAGAGCGGCATGACAAAGAAAGAACGGTTGAAGAAAATCGCCGATTGGTGGAAAGAATCTTGAAACGAGACAAAAAGAGGAATCAGAGAATACAGGCTGTTGGCATTGATTATGACTGCCCAGAAGTTGTTGGAGGTTCTCAGCCTGCTCCAAAGAAAATCAGGTTCTAGGAAGATGAAGAAGAATAGACCATCTTGAAGATTTGCTTTTTGCAAACCTTGATCTTGTGTCTTGATTTCTAGAGCATGAGACACGAGTTAATGTAGCCCTGTCCCCACTAACAGCCACTTCTCTTGATGGAGTGGTGGGCGACAGGTGGAATCCATCAAGCTAGATTGCGATTGGTTTTGAAACCGAACTTAAGGCGGCTTGAATCTCTCATTTTCTGCGTTTTCTCACGTCTCTCTCTGAACAGCACGCGAACGCGCATGGGCTACATTATGAAACATTGTTTTTGGGCGTAAGCCTACTGGATAGATTCCTAAGCAGAGGGTTCTTCAAAAGCTAAAGAAAACTACAGCCCCTTGGAATTTGTTGCTGCACACTCGATAGGAGGATTGAATAAAACCAGCCATTTAACATCACAAGGGAGAAGCAATTCCAGGTGGGCACCAACATCTTCAGCAGATGTGAAGTAGTGGCGATGGAATGGCTAGTGCAGAACGTCCTCAACTTCCAATATTTTGCGCTAACAGCCTACAACTTCCTATGGCGACATGGAGGTTTTTTTATTACAGGAGGATTGCCTTTTTTTATGAACTATTTGGTGGTTGGTCTTATCTTTTGTTCGGCGAGCTGCATACTAGGACTGCAGTTTCCATGATTTGGACGTCCGTTCTGCCCCACTATAGAAAGAGATGGTTTCATTAAGACACTGCAGCATTAAATCTATACGGTCAGCATGGCCCCCTGATTTTGGATTATTCCAATCCAACGACAAAAAGAGAAAATGGGCTCTGCAACTACTTTCAGCAAAAACGGGAGAGAAAATGTTTAAAGGGAGAGAAAATGTTTAAGTTTTCAGAAACTCACCCCAAATATTGACGACTGCAGATGTCGAAGAGGAAACTTGATTTTGCTTGAAAAAATAGGGAAGAAGACGAAGGGATGCAGCACGGTGCAACAACTCTGTTCTCCCTCCAACAAGAGGAGAGTATTTCAAGTGGTGAAGCAACGTCGTCTGCGACCACGTACAGGGAAGCTATCTGCTTCAAGATGAAGAAGACGGTGGCTATACGTAGAGGAGAAAGGCTGATGTGTGCAGCCTTAATTCAAAAAGTAATACTGGGATTGGAAAGTTCAGAAAAAGCTTTCCGAAATGATTTTTCCAGATGAAGAAATCAATGGACGGCTGAAGTTGAACAGAGACTTTACATGGATCGGTGACTTGTACTGGGGATCTTATATAACAAGCTTTCTTGCATGCATCGGGATTTCTGAAATTTTGAGCAAAATTTGGAGCAACGGATTGGCTGTAAATAAGGCTGATGTAAGAAAGGTTTCCTATGTCCACCAGCTGGTGCTGTTGATCTAATGGACTTTGGCATGAAGAGTTAATATTTTCAGACTTTGGCATGACGTCCACCAATGCCTGTTAATGGTCTTTCAAATTGCTTTAAGTGGCCTGTTAATGGTCTTTCACATTGCTTGGAGTGGTCGCTACCAGTTACTCGTACCTTGGGACAACTGCATATTTCATAATCATCCACTTGTTGAGTTACTAAATCTCAAATTTATCTGGGACATGGGATTGCTGCTACCTGTAAGTTGTTAAATGGCCATTGAAGCCCAGCCTCAGGTAGTGATAGAATCCATTAGTAGATTCAAATGATATCTGGTAGCTGTTACTGGGTTTTTTTTCAAATGAAGAAATTGATGGGCAAATAAATTGAACGGAGGCTTTGGTCCAGAATGTCATCTTCATGTTGCAAGATTGTTGATGAACGGTGCCTGGTACCACGCCTGCATAGTCATGCAGTTGCCCATGCTCCCAGTCGGCAGTCACCGGGGGCATTTGTTGGGACTGGATGAAATTCATGGAAAGCAGAAAGTTTAATGCACAGTTTAGATTGCTACCAGTCCCACTTACATTGTTTGATTAACTGAAACCATCGAAGCATCTGGTAACATTTATTAAAACGTGCACAATCTGACCAAGCTACAATCTTGTTAATGCCAATTGCAATCGCGTCCCAAATGGTTTGAAGAAAAGTCATATTGCAAGAGAAAATGTAGACCGAAAGCACGGCCAACACAATATAATAACGGAGAATCATGACCCACCATCAATACGAGAGGTACAACACCGATGAAGCTAGCTCTGATCACCATTAAATACAAAATAGTATGCCAAATTAGGAAGAAAGGTGCATGCAAAATCTGTGCTCCTCAACTTCCAAGCATAGATATTTACAATACTCGGTGTCATGATCAGTCCAAATTAATGTGGGCCCCACAGAATGGGGTCCTTTGCTTTCTACATTGGATGGTGGGGTCAAGAATGCAGTTTGTAAATCTCCCCAACATACCAAGTGTCAGGCACAGTACAAATGGATGGTGGGCCCCACAGAATGGGGTCCTTTGCTTTCTACTCCAATTTAAATGGTGGGGTCAAGAATGCACTTTGTAAATCGTCCCAACATCCCAAGTGTTGCCACCGAGAGCCCCAGATGTTGCCACTAGGCTCCAAAGAGTGCCACTAGAGTTCCAAGTATTGCCACTAGTCTCCAAGGAGTGCCACCGAAGTTCCAAGTATTGCCACAGGGCTCCAAAAAGTGCCACCAGAGTCGTAGATGTTGCCACCGGGCTCCAAAGAGTGGCACCAGAGTCTCAAGTGTTGCCACCAGGCTCCAACGAGTGCCACCGGAGTCCCAGTGTTGTCACCGGGCTCCAAAGAGTGCCACTAGAGGTATTTTCCAAATTATCCCTAGAAGTGCCATCGAAGTTATTTTCCAAATTGCCCTTGGGAGTACAAATGTACTCAAAAGCTATAAATACCCCCTCATTTACTCTTGCCACATATAGAAATTTCTCTAGACTAGAGCTTTGAAAACTCTTCAAAAGACAAGTGCCTCCCCTGACACCAATAGCCTTTGGCTACTAAAAATTTCTCTTACTGCCTAAGGGTACTTTGTCATAGTCCCACCATAGCACACATATAAGTCTCACTCACGTTGTAATAATGGTAGGTCCCACATGGACAACAAGATGTTATTGGATTAGACAATTAAAACATATTTAAACTGGTTAAACATTAATTAAACTTTAAAAATGGCAGAGCTGCCCTAGAAACAACTCATAGAATTAGGGAGATGATGACATATACTCTGCCCATTGTATTAAACTGATTAGGGACTATCATTAGAACTAATTATTATTACTAGTATTAATTATAATTAAGCTTAATTAACTAAAAGTGTAATTATGCTTAATTTATACAACCTAACTCTACAATATCTTACAGGTTAATGGTAGAGGTCGCCTGCTTTTGATTTTTTATGGGATATTAAAAAAACGTCATTCATCCAACCACTCAATAGCTTAAGTCTAGGAATAAATCATTGATTTATGACTTACTGAGTCAAACATTAGAAAACATCACTCATTCAAACACCCAACGACCTAAGTTTAGGACCGAGTCACTGAGTTAACTCACTTAGTTAAACCTTAACAAACTCTACTCATCCAATCACCCAACGACCTAAGTCTAGAATCCACCCAACAACCTAAGTCTAGAATCGAGTCACTGAGTCATGACTTACCAAGTTAAACCTCAGCAAAATCACTTCAAATCACCTAAACTTAATATATCTGGTCACACTCTTCCTAAGCTTCTCATGGACAATCGAGAGAACTGAGTTAAACTCAGTCAAACTAGTCTCACTCTTCCTATGCTTCTCATTGGTAATTGAGAGAGCTAAGCTAAACCTAGTCAATTTGGTCCCACTCGTCCAAAGTTTTTCATCGGTAATTGAGAAAGTTGATCTAAACCCAGTTAACCCAGTTTCACTCTTCTTAAGCTTCTTATAGGTAATTGAGAAAGCCGAGTGAAACCCAGTTTAACTGTCCCACTCTTCCTAAGCTTCCCATAGGCAATGTGAAAGAGATCACCCGGTCCCGAATCCTTTTAGGATATGCAATTTGAGTTAGAAATCAAATGTTCTTCTTAGTCTCTTCCGGGTCTAATGCAAAAAAGGTCACCCGATCTTGATTTCACTCAAGACATACTAATTGGATCAAAACACTTATTCTTTAAGTTGACCTAGAGTCTAGAAATCCAATCTAGAGTCATGTTATCCTCTTCGCCCATTAGCTGGAGGTAATCCATTAAATTTCAAGTCATCGCAATGTACTCGGTGATCCTAAAAATAACACACATTTATTTAAAAGAGTGTGTATTTTATTTTTAGGTCTCTAAATGTATTGTACTTTTTTTAATCAAGAATTTTCTTCTATTATGAAAATGTAATTAGGACTACTTGTAGTCTGAAATATGAATATATAATTTTCTAATGTACATACGGCAAATGTAATTAATTAAGGATGTTAATAAAATAAAAATTGTTTGATTCATTCCAATAATATAATCTTTTATTCCATTTTATTCCTCATTTTGTACTTATTACTATCCTCAAATTTTCATGTTTTACCACGTACAAGGATTTAATCATCTGAATTAGTCCAATCTTCTGTTGCTTGTCGTGATGCTCATGCTCCCTATACATCGACCATGTAATGTTAAGACTCCTAAAAGGTTTTTCCAAGTTCTAAGAAGCATAATGATCGAAGAGAATAAAACATAGTCACAAAATAACAAAAGATTAATATCCAATGGCATTAGAGTTGAAAGGATCCTTTCCAATCACAGTGATTAGCAACAATTTCAGTTCAATGCAAAGACCAAACGAAATTCACCAAGGCTTGAGAGTAAGAACAAAAAGAAACTGACATTGAACACCCACTCTTTAGTCCTTGGTGGGTCATCATGTTAAGCATCACCCCTTCCAACCCAATTTATGAAAAATTTTAGTTCCACATGAACTCTAGCAAATCCCTAAATTTTCTAACTATGTTTTTGATAACTTAAAATTGATATAATCAACTATCCTTTTGGTTTGAGCTTAAAATGTGTAAAAGAAGAAGAAAACTAAAATGAAGAGAAAAGAAATGATGATGTTATTTGTAGTGAACAGAAGATGTTGGCTCAAAATGAATAAAATGAAAGTGGATAGGCATTTTTTTTATTAAAAAGATAAGCAATACTATGGGAGAAAGTAAAATAGTTATGAGAAGTCGAAATTTACATGAGTACACGGAGAAAAAAAAGAAGTTTTTACACCTCTTCATCAAAAAGTACTTTTACCCTTCTTTTACTTCAAAAGGAACACACTTGAAAAGTAAAGTAAAAATGTAAATGTCATGATCTTTTTTATCGAAAAAACTTTAATGAACTTTACTTCAAAAGGAACACATTTACAGTCTTTTTATTTGAGACTTCCACTAACTCTCTCATTTAATGAACTTTCACGTGATCAACATACAGTTAACACCCATAAAAACTTAAAAGCACAACAATCTTACAAAATGGTGACAGCAAATTTCTATCGCTCTGTAATATTTCGCGAGGAAATTTGAAAAAAAAGATGGGGTAATGGCCACCTCAACACCGAGCACATCATAAGCTCTATGCGGGATCGACCCAGACTCTAAAAGCAGGTCAAACTTCCCGTTAGGCACTAATGCCCAGTCAACGCAAAGCATTTTACTTTGCGAAGCAAATGCCCGCATCAAAACACAAACCCAGATTCATGAACTTCGCTGCTGGACAAACTTCGCATTTGAAACTCTTGCCTGTTATCCTACTTCTAGCCATTTCCAATTGGAAGAGGGAGAGGATGCAAACCCAACAAAGACCAGATAACGATGCCCTCACCAGTAGAATAAATACAGTGCAAACGTTAGTCACATGTATTCCCAATAGAAAATTAATGCCAGATCTGACATTAGAAATGTGAGATATGGAGTAACTTACCAGTTCAATGGCTTCCCGTTCCTCTGGAGTAACTTGTATGGCCTACGGCATTACTGAGGCCGGCTGCCCCCATAGATTCCTAATTTGTAATGATTAGAAAATTAACATACATAGCCAAACACTGTTAGGGAGGCCTTGGAAGCAGAATAAATAGGTTACTTAAGGACCTCCAAAAAACAAAAAAAATACATAAATATGTATACATATACATGTATTTATTAATGATTCAATTGTAACATTTGCACTGAAATCTCAATGCAAATGGTTTATTTGAGCCCACAACGATGTGTAGGTTTAATCTCATCCCAATTGAAGAATTGCATGGGCCATATCATCTGAAAAAAAATGTGTGAACATGCCTGCACACTAAGAGAGAGAGAGAGTTTCTGTACAGATGCACTGACCTGAGGAAAGAGATCCAATGGGTCTACATTGGGTCCACTGGAAGGAACAACAGGTGGTGCTGGTAAGGGAGCCTAGGGGGCAGGAGGATTTATACCTTGCCCACTTGAAGGTGCTCCAACTACTGGAGGGATTTCTACTTGCTCAAGAATAACCTGATTATACCAAATGATCTTCACCTGCGGGAGATCAAAGCCGACCAATCAAGTGGTTTTCAACTTGAGCCAGCTTAAAGGTCAGGTGAAAACAACTCATTTATAAAATGGGTTAAAGTTGAATTAAAGTTGCACCAGATAAGTTGCACAAGAAGAGAGTGAAATTTTCTTCCAGAATACATGGGGTGCATTTGTTTAAGATTTTTCATGTTTTATTTGTTTCATATTTATTCATTTTTTTAAAAATTTTCATATTACCGGATGAGTGCCAATGAAAACTGCTGGAAAACAACTACCTAGGTCTTTGCAGATGATTGAGCTCACTTGGGTCAATTTATAAGTGGCCATCAGTGCTGCCATTGGCGTAGTTGCACCGTAGAGAATAAGGTAAGTTCTTTCATGTTAATATGGTTTATCTTGTTTTTCTTGTAAATTATTTTTACTATTGAATATATTTTATTTTATAGTTGGCCTTTCGTTGGAGGATATTTTGTAAGGGCATAATGCGGTTGGGAGGGGGTATGATATTTATGTTCAATTTGATTGCGTTTGTGATCACAGTGATCACATTTCCTTGCCCCAAATGGCCAATATACATCGCAAGCACACTATAGTTTACAGTTACAATTTTTTATGTTTTAATTCGGTGTTTGTTTGACGAAATGAATGAGGATGAAGCTGAGCATGGGGCGAGGAAATGTGATCACTGTAATCACAAATGCAATCAAAGTAAACATAAATATCATACCACCTCCCAACCGCATTATGCCTTTGCAAAATATCCTCCAACGAAAGACCAACTATAAAATATATATATATATATATTTAAAAGTAAAACTAATTTACAAGATAAACATATTAACATGAAAGAACTTACCGTATTCTCTACGGTGCAACTGCACCCACGCTAGTACTGATGACCACTTACAAATTGACCCAAGTGCGTCCAATCATCTGCAAAGACTTGCATAGTCGTATTCCAGCAGTTTTCATTGAAACTCATCCTGCAAATGAAAATTTTAAAAAATAAATAAATATGAAAAAAACATGAAAAATCATAAACAAATGCAACTCATGTATTCTAGAAGAAAATTTTTGCTTTATTCTTGTGCAACTTATCTAACGCAATTCTAACTCAACTCTAGCCCATTTTATAAGCGAGTTATCTCCACCTGACTTTCAAAGTGGTTCAGGTCAAAAACCACTTGATTGGTCGGCTTTGATCTCCCTCAAGTGAAGATCCATGCAGGTGCTCAACCTGGTAATAAATTGGGATCCTTTTTGCCACAACAGAGCGGAGGATACAGAGAGCCCGGAGAGTGAAAACACAATTGCAAGTGCTCAACCTGGTAATGAATCCGGATCTTTTTTGTTGCAACATAGCAGAGGATATAGAGAGCTCGAAGAGTAAAAACTGACCTTTTTTGCTGTAATAAAGTGGAGGATACAAAGAGCTTGGAGCGTGAAAACCCAAACACGAGAAAAAAAGCTATCTCCATCATCTTCAGGCTAGCTCAAGTCGAAAACTACTTCAATGGCTGGCTTTGATCTACTGTAGGTGGAAGATCATGTACGAACGTTCCCAAACGGGTAATCTGTTGGGAGCAGTTTTTGTCGAACAGATTGCGAGGATACCTCTAAACCAATATGACCTGTAAGACACTATAAGATATTTGATTTTTGTCATCCAAATTTTTTGATGCAAAAATATTAAATTTCTTTATTAAAAATTATTTATATCCAAATAAGTTGTAATCTGGTTGCAAATGTTCCGTGGCATATGTGCATGAACAACCAAATTAATATTTTGTTGTGTATAGTTATTATATGCAAGGCATCCTTTAGTTTCTATGCATTTAGAATATTTTTAAATCACATATGGTTGTTAAAATGAAACTCTCATAATGTAGAATGAATCCCACGGTTTGGATTTGGAGAAAACCTTATTTAATTTCATATATAAACAAAAATAGAAAAATAAAAGTACGTTGTTAATCGTACATGCAAGCATTCTTTTTAAACTAAATTTTGAAAAAATATACAAGGTGAAATGTGTGATTATTGTAAGATCTAAACCATTCGATGTTTTCTAAATGATGGTGTTACCCTAAGGTAGAAATCAATGATTAAAATGGTTTTATTTGAATAGTTAAAATGTGCGCCTCATTTTATGCATCTCATTTTATCTTATTGGTTTCCTTGTTATGCTTGAATGTTTAGACTTTCTATTTTAGAAGTAGATTGTAGCTACCTGACATTAAAAAGCCTTTCAATTCCTTTATCATTTCTTTTGCTTTTTAACTGCGTGCATGCAGATAACAAGTAGACTTTCATGCTCCAAGTTTGGGAAACCTATACTAGTGTTGAACATTTTAATGAACTACTTAGCAACATGCTGAACATTATGAGCAATATCCAAAGCAATATATGATTATTTTTTAGCGCAATTGGAAATTACACTCATGGATTTGGTTGAGATCGCGAGCAAAAATCATAGAAATCTTAGAGCATGGCACAATTCGCTTAGATAATGATTCCAAAAGAAATTGAAAACTTAACACAAAGCATCCTCATATATCAACACCGGATAATGTCACTAATTGATAATTTTCATCTAAAAGAAAGAATAGAAATTCACAGTTCACTACTGGTTTGGATTTAAATAATGTTGATTGAAACAATAATGTTCGCGACTAAAATAAATTTTTTTTTCTTTTAACTTCTCCAAGAAAAAATGATGGAAAACAATCTCTTGGAATAAACCCAGAAGAAAGGACAATATCCTCTATATTTCATATTTTATTAGGTACAAGGGTTCAATCATCTGAATTAGTCCAATCTTCTGTTGCTTGTCGTGATGCTCCCTGCACATTGACTGTAATGTCAAGACTCCTAAAAGGTTTTTGCAAGTTCTAAGAAGCATAATGATGGAAGAGAAGAAAAAACTAGTCACAAAATAACAAAAGATTAATATCCAGTGGCATTGGAGTTGACAGAGTCCTTTCCAATCACACTGATTAGCCACTATTTCAGTTCAATACAAAGACCAAATGAAATTCAGCAAGGCTTGAGAGTGAGAACGAAAATAATTTGAGATTGAACACCCACGCTTCAGTCCTTGGGGGGTCATCATGTTAAGCATCACCCCTTGTCAGTACCACATGAACTCTAGTAAAGCCCTTAATTTTGTAACTATGTTTCTGTTAACTAAAAATTTGAAGAAGAACAGGTCAATGAGGCCAATTCATCCACAGAAGACTCCTCTATTTCAGAAATTCAAACACCTCAACAAACTCCAGTTGTTTAGGAGTATAGATAACAACTTTTCAATTTTGAATGCATAGGTTGTATAGACAACTAAGTAGGATAACAGTTACAGTTCTGTTATATTCAAAGTCTATTTAAAGTCCTTGTATATTTACAACAAATATATAATAGAAATTCAAGCCCTGAGATTTTTATCAACTTGAGTATATTCCTATATGGTATCAGAGAGCCACTAAAAGACCAACGTCTACTCTCTTCTGATCCTCAATGGCCTTCTTATCCTCTGAAACCTCAAATAATTCTATTGACCTTAGTACTATTGTTTCATCCTCTCCAATCTTCTATTTGCTATCAACGTCAAACTCAACTCCTCCAACTATCCTGTATGGAAAGCTCGGGCCCTACCCTACTTCAGAGGTCAAGTTGTTTTTGGCTACCTTGATGGCACAATCCCAACTCCACCTCAAGCAATTGATGTTCCTCATCCCAGCATAGATACTGTTTTTAAAATTCCCAATCCTCACTATATTCAATGGCTTCGTAAAGATTCTTTAATCCTCACCACCATCAATGCTTCACTCATTGAAGATATTCTCACTCAAGTCATGTCTTATACAATCTTTCGAGAGGTCTAGCTTACACTAGAGCAAATCTTTTCTTCAATTTCCCGTGCTAAAGCAATTTAGATTCGCACTCAGCTGGGAATTGCTCAAAAAGGCGCTCTATCCCCAATGCATATTTTATCTCCATCAAGCGAATGGATGATGAACTTGCTCTTGTTGGACATCCACTAAACCCGATGACATAATCACCTATGTGATTGTGGGACTTGGCTAGGAATATGATTCCTTGACTTCAATAATTACTTTTCGATCTGATACTCACTCCTAATGTGTGAGTCACGAATTAATCACAATAATCAGTCATTTCAAATTGTTGTTTTAAAAAACATGGCCACCAAGCGACCTCAGCAGCAAAATCAATCCACATTTCGTGCGGCTGCAAATTTTCAATCTTCCAACCATGGTCGTGGCGTGGCAAAGGACATGGTGGTTATTTTCAACTCCCTAATCGGGGTCCATCAAACTTAGTTATATGTCAGGTATGCTTCAAACCAGGATGCCCTACCAGAAAATGTTATCACCGTTTGAATGTTTCTTATTAGGACTAACAAACTCCTAAAAATCAACTGCAAGCCATGGTTGTTGCATATTATCACCATTCTGATAATAAGTAGCATTCCGACACAGGAGCTATTCATCATCTCACTAATGATGTGAACAATATTCATCTTCAAAATAAAGACTATGATAATCAAAATCATATCTAGGTGGCTAATGGTGCAGATTTGAAAATAGTACAAAGTGGAACTTCTACTCTCTCATCTCCTTCTAAATCTTTTATTCTTAATCAAATTTTGCTTGTCCCAGATATTCGAAAAAATATTCTCTTTGTTCAACATATTTGTCTAAACAATAATATTTTCTTTGAATTTCATGCTTCTTTCTTCCTTATTATGGATTACTTGGGGAACATCCTGCATCGAGGACCACTCACTAATGGTCTTTACAACTTCTTAGCTTCTCTTGCTCATCTTCAGCCACAAGCTTTATCTAGTGTTTGTGTGTTTGCCAATATCTGGCACCGTCATCTCAGTCATACTTCCCTTCCAGTTATCAATAAGGCTATTTTATTACCTATCCAAAATAAAAATATTTCTCTTTGTTTTGCATTTTAGCTGGCTAAGAGCCATGTTGTGCCGTTTAAACATATGCACGTTTCTGTTTTGAAACCATTGGAGTCCACCTCTAGTGCACATTATTACATAAGTTTTCTGGATGATGCTACTAAATTCTTATGGTTTTTTCCCTTGAAACTCAAATCTGATGCATACCACACCTTTATATGTTTTCAAGTTGCTATAGAATGCCAATTTGATACAAAAATTAAGGCTCTCCAATCTAATTGGGGTGGTGAATATTGCAGCATAACTAAATATTTACAAAATCAGGGAATTAGTCATTAAATAACTTGTCCATAGACGCATCAGCAAGTTGGTGCCATTGAAAGGCGTCACCAAGAAATCGTTGAAGGTGGTTTGGCATTCCTTGCTCACTCTAATTTACCAAAAATATTTTTGGAAGATACCTTCTTAGATTACTAGCTCCAATTTTACAGTCTCGATCGCCATATGAAATGGTCCATCATCACAAACCAAATTATGTTTTTTTACGTACCTTTGGATGTGCTTGTTGGCCCCATTTACGTCCATATAATCGACGTAAGATGGATTTCAATCCAAAAATTGCATATTTATTAGGTATAGTGTTGGTCATAGAGGTTACACATATTTAGATGTATCTACAGGAAAAATTTTCGTATCATGTCTTATTGTTTTTTATGAATCTCTTTTTCCATATATGGTCCCTGAGTTTATCGAGCCTACTCCAAAACCTGCTCCTGCTGTGCTCCGACCAAATCTAAATCTGTCACCCCCTATCTCCTTTGTTTCTGCAAGTACAAATGCTCAGTTTGCTGCACCAAGCCCTCTGCATATTGCCTCAATATCAAGTCCTCCAACTAATGTTCATATTGCTTCGGGTTTTCTTGTCAAGGATACTACTCTACCTCAGCATGTAGACAATTTAGCACCTCCTCCCTTACCTTCTCCACTTCGCCAGCAACATCAAAATATACACTCAATGATTACAAGAAGCAAAAACAACATCTGCAACCCAAAATTAGCATCTAACTCACATATTCGATATCTCATTCCAAAAGCACTTATGGGCACAATTCAACCAGAAGAAAAAGAACCAACCTGCTATTCAATTGCAATTAAACATCACAATTAGCGGGAGGCTATGAGTAAAGAGTTCGATGACTTGTTAGCTAATGGAACCTGGACTTTGATTCCTAAACCTCTTAATGCCAATCTTATTAGATGTAAATGGGTGTACAAAATTAAAAGAAGAGTTGATAGTGGTATTGAACGATTTAAAGCACTCTAGTCGCTAAAGGATTTCATTAACAAGAGGGTATCGATTTTGGTGAGACATTTAGTCTTGTGGTAAAATGTAATGCCCCGCCCTAGGGCCTATGCATTTTACTATTATCTGGTCATTTCTCTATTTTTAAGGGAAATAGTCTACTAAAAATTTGGCAGAGACTATCTTAAAATATAGGGATCTAAACCTGTACATTTATGAATCATATAAAACTATAATTTTAAATAGTTATAGAACAATGACATAACCATAAAACACACAACTACAACTACCCATTCACCCATAGTTGTGTGCCTAATATCAAAATTGAATCATGATGGCAATATACATTACTGGATTCACACAAATTCATTCATAATATCATAAATATTTCTCACTAGAACATATCACTATATCATAAATACATCATTTGAATCACTATATTTCTTACTGGGCGAACTCAGTAAGTGGACACGTTAGTAAACAATAAGTAATCAGAAATCATATGTTCTAAACCAAAACGTAAATATATTATAAAATACAATCACTCCATGAAAATACATCCATGAGACTCCGGTCCTCAATATTCCAAGATGCACATTTTATGCCCTTAAGGCATACAATGACATATGGGCATCACACGTCATATCACTATATCAAATACAATTCCTGGCATGTTTCTCATTCCATATATATATACAATCATTTAATTATCATATATGACATTCTGGGATACTCAAAATCCCCTCTAATTCTTACATACATACATATACAACAAAATAAGATTCATGAGATAGTTCTTATTCTCATAACTCATCAATACAGTATACACAATCATGGAATATACTCTTCTCATCTATTCCATCTAGTGCAAACTTAGGATATTATTTATTCCTTTCATTTAGACATTCATACATAAGAATAAAGGACATTATACATGCATATGGGATATGGGATATCTTTTATCCCCAACATTTACATATTCATAAAACTTAATGAACATCTAGCTCTATCAAAACACGAGATATCCACTATCCTCATTAGCCCATACATGCATATGCATATCACTAATATCATGGGATGTTCACTATATCGCCAACCAATCATACATGCTCGGATTCAAACAAATGGGATAATCAATATCCTCATTCATTATGCATGCAACTAAGAAACAGCTTACTTATCTTATGATTCGTCAAGTTTCATAACTCCTCAAGCTCCATACCTTCCCTTTAGTCAATGATCCAGTACATACAATAATTTCATTCATTTATATAGGCAATTATAACAAATTCATATCAGTTAAAATTTTTAGATACTATAATTGATCTATTGTTAAATCTATATACCTTTCAAATGCATAATTATACTTTAACATTAACCACGAGGTTGTCTAACTTATGTTTCTCTTTAATTACTTTCTAATCAAGTAATTCATATATTGAACACATTAAATTAATGCTTCTTTACTAGCCAATCATAAGCTATAATATGGTTAGTCACTCACATTGCTTCTCTCATGGAAGCATTTTATCAAACATCTTGTAAGCATTATTATTTCATAACAATTCAATTAAGTATTCAAAGGGATTTTCTTTCCAACTATACATGCTCATTATATAACATGATTATTAACTTAATAATCATGAAAATAAGCTAATTAAGTCATAAATTTATTTGATTTGTTGTTTAAACACTTTATACACAAAAGCCCCTTTTGTACTCTAATTAGGTGATGGTCCAAAATCAGCTTTTTCACTCTGAAACAAGTGTTAGACCGCTATAATACATGAATTAATCATTTTTCCCATGGGTTAAGCAACAAATCCCCATCAATTCACACAAAACTACTATTTATAAAACCTAATAGGCACAAATCATTTCAAAATTGCTAAAATTAAGCAATTAATCATGTTTCTTCATAGAAATTATCCATAAACCATGAAATCTCCCCCAAATTTCATTGCTGAAAAAATCTACAAAACCCTAACTTAACAAAAATTATGAATTCGGTTAGGAAAACCCAACTTACCACCAAATCCAAGTGCGGCTTCCATCCATGGATGAGATTCCAAACTCAATATGCCAAGTAGGTCCCTCTATTTGCAGAAAATTAGGTTTTCTTCCTTTACCCACCGTCGAAATGGCTAAAACTTGGGATGGGTTTCATGGTTAATGACTCCCGTGCATAGATCATCTTCCTTTCTAGCTAAAATGGTAAGGAATTCGTGTCTAAATGATTAGATTTCAAGGCTAGGGTATGAAGAAAGAACCAAAAAAATTAAAAAAAGAGAAAAATAGCTTAAAAAGCCCAAAAACTGACTTACCGCATTGTCGGCACTAGAGCGCCAAAATCCTTGCCCTCCTGGTGCTCAACCTGATGCCAATTAGAAGCAATCTTGGCATTTTAGTCATAATTTCCTCATACAAATCTGAATTATGTGATTCTTAATGTGTTGAAAAGATAATTTCAAAATCTATAACTTTTATGTTGATAAAGTTTTCTGATTTGACCTACATTGTGAGTCGTTTAGCCTCAAAGTGTTGCCTTTTGTTTCAACATAATATGAAGTTCTAGAGAGTTGTAATATTTTAGCTTTAGCTTTCTCGTTCAATATCCAAATCACATGATTCTTGATACATTGAAAATTTAATTTAAATATTTATAACTTTTGTGTTGAGCACTTTTCCTAAATCATCCATCATATATACCAAAAATTGAATACAAGTAATGCCTACATCGTATTCAGCTTCATGCTCTCATGCACTTGTGCTCAAAGTATAAATTAACTTCAAATTTTTAAATTAGTTCATATTTGTCATGCAATATTTTCCAACACTTTCCCAAATTTTAACACATCAGGCATTACATAAAACCTACCATCATAAGATTGATTCTATCACTAGTAGTTTCTCGTGGTTGGCATCTTCGACAAATTGATGTCCAAAATGCTTTCTTACATGGCCTCTTGCAAGAAGATGTCTATATGACTTAGCCTCTGGGGTTCATTTATCCTCAATTTTCGCAACATGTTTATAAGCTACAAAAGTCACTCTACGGTCTTCGTCAAGCACCATGAGCATGGTTGTCTTGCTTAACTGATCATCTACATGCCATTGGTTTTATAGGAAGTCAGGTAGATCATTTACTCTATGTTTATCACCATCATTCCACTTTTATTTATTTTTTTAATTTATGTCGATGACATAATTATAACTAGTGCTGATCTACATGCCATTAACCGAGTAATAAATTTGCTGCAGGATAACTTTGTAGTAAAAGACATGGGTGAACTCAGTTTTTGGCATTGAGGCCATCCGAAGTGATCATGGTCTGTATTTATCTCAATGTCGCTACTCTTGATCTCCTTATACATAGTAAAATGGACAAAGCATAGCCTTGTGTTGCTCCAATGTCGACCTCACAGCCCTTAAAAAAATCTGATGGCATACCCTTTTATGACCCTCATTTGTATCGAAGTGTAGTTGGAGGGCTGCAATATCTCTCTTTTACTCGACCTAACCTTGCATTTGCAGTCCATAAAGTTAGAAATATATGCAAAATCCAATGGAGCCACATTGGGTAGCCGTCAAATGCATATTATGTTATTTGAAGAACACCACTTCTCATGCTTTACTGATGCAACCCACTACTATTCTTAATCTTCAAACATTCAGCTATGCAAATTGGGCATCAGATCGTGATAACAGAAGGTCAGTTGGTGCTTATTGTGTTTATTTAGGCAACAATCTAATTTCATGGGGCTGCAAACAACAGCAAACTATTGCTAGGAGTAGCACACAAGCCGAATATAAGTCTCTTGCAAATGTTGCTCCAGAAATTAAGTGGATAAAGTCTTTGATAATTGATCTTCACATTCCAATTGTCCATTTTACGATCCTCTAGTGTGACAATATAAAAGCTACTTATTTGACCAGTAATCCTCTATTTCATGCTCGCATAAAACATATTGAAATTGACTTTCACTATGCTCGTGATCAAGTTCTTCATGGTCAACTTCATGTTCGATTTGTTTCTACCAAGGACGAGTACGTAGATACACTTACAAAGTCACTGCCCTCTTGTAGATTTCTTCTTCTGTGTGACAATCTCAGGGTTTGTTCCTTACCCTTTTGACTGAGGGGGCGTGTAGAAGAACAGGTCAATAAGACCAATTCATCCGCAGAAGACTCCCCTGTTTCAGGATTTCAAACTCCACTTACTTTTCAATTTTGAATGCATATGTTGTATAGGCAACTAAGTAGGATAAAAGTAGTTCTGTTCTATTCAAAGTCTATTTAAAATCCCTGTATACATACAATAGAAATTCAAGACTTTAGATTTTTATCAACTTAGTATATTCCTGTAAAATTGATCCAAGGAACTGCCCTTTTGTTTTGAGTTTAAAATGTGTAAAAGAAGAAGAAAAACTAAAATGAAGAGAAAAGAAATGACGATGTTATTTGCTGTGAATAGAGGATGTCCACCCTAAAATGAATAAAATGAAAATGGATGGGGTTTTTTTTTTTCTTGAAAAGATAAGCAGCGCTATGGGAAAAAGTAAAATAGTTATGAAAAGTCAACATTTACGTCGGTATACGGAGAAGAAAAAGTAAGTGTTTACACCTCTTCATC
>JAYJMB010019261.1:25465-39054 GCA_036873735.1 Pouteria campechiana
CGACGATCTTTTTATCAAAATAAGGCTGTATTTTCCAGGAAAATATATACAAGATTTTTAACGTTAGTGACCTACATGGTGACAGCATTAGTTTCCAATAAAGATAAGCTTTGCGTACAATCTCTGTCACCAACTTTTCAGAAAGTGAGTCTGGACGCTTTTTTTGTGGGCATTGCGCAGGTTCCAAGAGCAGCTGCTGAATAGCCTCTCCAATCTTTTTATTTGAGAGTTCCAATAACTCTCTCATTTAATGAACTTTCACTTAATCAACATACAATTAACACCCATAAAAACTTAAAAGCTCAATTGTCTTACAAAATGGTGACAGCTAATTTCTAACGCTCCGTAATATTTCGCGACGAAATTTGCAAAAAATGGTGGGGGAATGGCCACCATAACATCATAACTAACGAATTGGTAGCCTCCATCATAATTGATCTGAGTCCTTGTAGCTTTATGCGGGGTCGATCCAGACCCTACAAGCAGGTCAGACTTCCCGTTGGGCACTAATGCCCAGTCAACCCAAAGCATCTTACCTTGTGAAGCAAATGCCCATGTCAAAACACGAACCCAGATTCATAAACTTAGCTGCTGGACAAATTTCACGTTTGAAAATCTTTGCCTGTTATCCTGCTTCTGGCCATTACTTTTGGAAATTGGGACAGAATGCAAACCCGACAAAGACCAGATGACGATGCCCTTACCAGTAGAGTAAATCCAGTGCAAACGTTGGTCGCATGTATTCCCCCAACACTTCACGATGACGTTATAATAAAATTTGCCAAGAAGGTAAACAAATCTTTTTAGCACCATAACACTATAGTCCAAGCTATTCATTTTGTCTGCTTTTAAAACACAGCAGTTGACTAGGAAAACATGGTCTACAAATCATTCCATTTCCTTCAAAGCATCATTCCTCAAACTCATGCATATGATCCAAGAGGTAATTTGCAGCCAGCTCCTCGTTCTTGTTGCAGGCAAAGAAGACTTCCAAAACGATTGCTCGATCAAAACCCATTGCCTCCAGCTACCAAACACAGCACAATCGTTTGGTAAGCATAAATAAGCTCCAAAGATGAAGAATTGGACACCCCCAAAAAACAAGCTACTAACTTTAAAGAGAGCGATCTTGAATTTGACACCCTTTTAATGCTTTGCAAAGAACCATGATCCATGAGAAAAACCTGAGTTCCCATAGCAGTTATCTTATAGGACAACTTTGGAAAGGAATTCCATATTTAAACCATTGCCATAGGTATATAAGACGCCGCTACTGGAGAGTCCAATCACTTGGCAATTTTGAATTGTGATAATTCAACCTTGTCAATTATCACTATAAACCTTTCCATATTGATGCTAAAGGATGCAAAGATACCAAATGAACTTGGATAAAGTCATGTCAGTAGCTGAGAGATAAATATACCTTACCTCCACTTCTAGTAATAAATTTTACTGACCAAACATGAACGAAAAAATGTGCAATTCATCACACCCTGGATTGTTAAGCCCACAAGGCCTGCCACCAAGCACACACCAAAGTGAAAGAGGCATCCAAGATCCAAGCTTTCCATATTGGCATCCTACCTCTCAGAATCAGGATTTTAACCAAGCTTGGTACAGGTGCCGCTCCTTTCAATTGCACTTTACTGTTGTATTCCAAATGGGCCAAATGGCAAGAGGAAATAGGACAGAGTCAGCACTTTGTTAGACTCTTCTTCATCAAGACTGGAATTGAAGAGAAGCCAAAAGTTTTAGATGGACTGCCAACATGACAGAGTCACTCCTTCAGTATGCAAACTTGCATTGGATATATGGGCAGGGCAACATATGGGCAAAACCTCCATCCATCAGGAAGGAGCCATATCATAAAAAAGGCATTCGTTATGGGGCATAGAAGTTACAAAATCCAGATTTATGGCAAAAAATCATGTGAAACCTAAATTGATGACATACCATAAATTGTGCACTGTGACTTAATACATGGAACAGTTGCAGCAACACATATTTCCAACAGAAAATTAATCCCGGACCTAACATTAGAAATGTGAGATGAATAACTTACCCGTTCAATGGCTTCCCTTTCCTCTGGAGTAACTTGTACGGCCTGTGGCATTGCTGAGGCCAGCTGCCCCAGTAGATTCCTAATTTGTATTGATTAGAAAATTAACAAACATAGCCTGACGCGGTTATAAACCATATATGCACATGCAGACAAGAAAATTTCTCACCCCTCTGCTCCCTCAACAGGTTCATTAATCAGGCGAAGAAAGTCAGCTTGATGGTCTTGAATCAGGCGCATCAAATGTGGATTTTGTTTCCCCAGTTCCTGAAGCATTGGCTGTTAAGCAAGAAGAAAAGGCATTTAGGTGAATATACATAAGCAAAGAATAGACAGTGATATATTGCAGCAAATGAGAAGATACCTGTAGGATTTGGGGGTTCGCTTGCACCATAGCTCGCAAAGCTTGGAACTGCACAGAACAAAAAGATACAATTTTCTGAAGGATCAAAGACAACAACTATAATAAGAGGGAAGTTCTACATAACTATTTGCTGTTTGTTACCTGTGGGCTGTTACGTAGAAAATCGAGGGTCCCAGCACCAGCGTTAGAGCCCATGTTAGGGAGGCCCTGGAAGCAGAATAAATAAGTTACTTAAGGACATCCAAAAAACACAAAAATACATAAATAACAAAAAAATACATAAATATGTATACATATACATGTATTTATTAATGATTCATTTGTAACATTTGCAGTGAAATCTCAATGCAAATGGTCTATTTGGGCCCACAATGATGCGTAGGTTTAACCCCATCCCAATTGAAGAATTGCATGGGCCATATCATCTGGAAAAAAAATGCCCGCACGCTGCACATGAGTGCGAGACAGAGAGAGAGAGAGAGAGAGAGAGAGAGAGAGAGAGAGAGAATTTCTGTACAGATCCACTGACCTGAGGAAAGAGATCCAATGGGTTTGAATTGGGTCCACTGGAAGGAACAGCAGGTGGTGCAGGTGCAGGGGCCTGGGGGGCAGGAGGATTTGTACCTTGCCCACTTGAAGGTGCTCGAGCTACAGGAGGGATTTCTGCTTGCTCGGGAATACCCTGATTACACCAAATGTAAGAAGTTACATTATTAAAGAAAAAAGAAAAGTGAACCATCAACCATAAAAGCATGTCAAACATAGATATTTGCTACCTATCGGATGAGATCCAATCCGTCTATTGTATTTATCAATACTGTTTTATCTAAAATACTTAAAATCATGCAAAAATTAGATTTCTGTTGTTAATACCAATTCAAAAAACTTTTCACAGCAACATATTCAACAAAATTTCCAAACTTAGAATCATGCATATTTAAGTTTCCAATCAACATAATTTTTTGCATTACAAATATACATATATTGAATAACATTATGGATAGATTATATGTTCTAAAAATACATCTGTATCGTTTTTTCATTTTCTTTTTCTTTTTTTTGATGAATCTTATCTGCAAAAGAAAAACTGCTAGCTTTCCTTTTCATCTACCCTCAAAAACCAATGTTCGGTTTCCAATCCCTTTCCCCATTTCTATAGCCTACTAATTCCCCAGCCCCACTCACTCTTACATCCTCTGGAATGACACAACCAACAAGCTATCTGATAATTCACAATATGATCATAGAAAATCCTGAATGAGATCAACTATATAAATTTCTGGAATACAGATAGAAAGTAAAGGAGACACTAAGGCATCACAATCAAGTTGAATCATCTTCTCCTGTCAGGGGCATTTCCCCCTCTACATCTTTTCCTAGTCAATGAAATACCTATAACAAATTTCAAGAGAATTGGTCTAAACAACTCCATCTACTATGCCAGAATGCAACTGCATCAGTAAATAGTGAGAGGATGCCCAAATAGTGAGAGAAATCTATACAAGGCCGACTCAAAGCTACTATGCGATTCAAAAAATAAAAGACAAAAACAATGTGAGAATTATTAGGAATATGCCTGCTCCTTGTAACAAAGTGCTAGTAATATATTAAAAACAAAAACAGCTGCTAAAGATAGTCAAATCATCGAAGGAAAATGTGACAGAAGGGAGCTGGGCTTTTCGGAGTGTTATTTTTCATATACATGAAGAACATGCCATTGGTCTATGGCAGCATACAGCGGCAGCCAACCTCAGAAGTTCTGCTAGGTTAACCTTCTAATTAAATTAGATAGAATATGATCATCTTGCAATTTCTGTAGATTATCCCAACATGAAAATAAACCCAATAGGAGGAATATTAATTTTTACCAAAAGACAGAAGAAAAACCATCATTACAGTAAGACTCATTTCAGTAAAACCCTAACATATAAGATCCCGTGGTACAAAGCTTAGATGGTGATGAGGAAGAAGATATGCATGTAAAATATGCATGCACACGCAAATCATATGCAATTGCACCATTGGCAGTTGACCATGAGCATGGGCGCAACCACAAGGGTACAAATTCACACAAGTACACACCCATATGAACACAGGCGCATGACCATGCAAGCATACATTTATATATGCCCAACTATAAACCACTCACATGTGTAGCACCAGCAGGCAACCACCCAACCAATGCATGCAAACATCCATGCACCACCCAAGTGTGTGAAACAACCAACAGCACGCACAAGAAGACAGAATCAAACACTACAAGTTTGGCGTTCCTCTACAACAGTGGTGCTGTGGTGGCAAAAATAGGAGAAAGAAGAAGATAATCAGCAAAATAAATTTAAACATAGTAAATGGTAGCAAATTCTCCGAAAAATAAATATGTTGTAAAATTAGCTTAAATGTTAATAAGTCAAGCTAATATAGAGATGCTTGAAAAACCACATCCAGGGTAAACAGACATGAACACAACAGAGCATACTTACCGAATACAAATACTCAACAGCTCTCTCCGGGTTGTTGTAAGCAGCACGTAGAGCACGGACAACAGTGTCCCTGTCCCAAGTTCCTCCACCAATGTCAAGTATGTGCTGAATGGCCTCCTCAAAGTTACTGCCTGCAACAAGGTTAGATGCTGCTTGACCATAGGCATCTCGATCCGTTCTGCCTCCATAAAACATTTAGGAGATGGAATGAAAGTAAGCAAAAGAAGAGCAATTAAACAAACCAGGAAAGTGATAGAAAAGTGGACTGCAATGCATAATTTAACTTAACAAGAAGCTGAGTCTTCACATAAGGAAACAGAATTATGCATCTAAATGGAGAGTGAAGTATATGCATGTGCATGGAACGGAGAATTAGATCCCCCTTGTTCTTCTCATTGGCATGCAGCTTTGTTTTCTTGCAACAAGCATATATCAGACATGCATGAATACAAAAAATGGGAAAATCTAACTGACTACCAGTCAGCAACCCCAAGATTATCAATTATAAAGGAGAAAACATCTGTATTCAATGTCAGAAAGCATAATACCAGAATGATAAATGTTATCTCCTATTTCTCTTTAGATAAAACTGCCAAATTATGTTTTCTGTTTCAATGTCAGAAAGCATAATACCAGAATGATAAATGTTATCTCCTATTTCTCTTTAGATAAAACTGCCAAATTATCATCAATGATGCCACAATATGCATCATATACTAACTTTTTCATAGTTAAAAAATGTAATATCAGTGACACATTGCTTATAGAAAGCACATAATGTGTAAATGGCTGAAAAAGAAGGAAATTTTGCAAAAATAAAAAAATAATAATAATTTTTCTTTGAGGATTTGATTAAAAGCATAAATTTAGTCAATCCCATTGTTTCCACTCCAGCTGAACCTCTGTATTTATGGAGAAATTGTATTTCAAAATCTATGTGAAAACATGCTGCAAAAATTAAAATAAAAATAGTATTTTTGTTTTGTAAATTGAACATTTGGTTTTTGACATATTGTAAATTGAAAATACTTGTTCATTGGTATGACTTTTAGTTCCATCCAGTGTTATTAGAACCAGACTGGTGGTTGAACTCGTCAGGCGTTCGGTTCATGGTCCAACCGGCTAGCTCAACCGAATGAGCCTTTTTTTTTTTTTTGAAAATTAAAAAAAATATACAACATGATTTTGAAATATCTGAACCATAGATATTAATGTAAATATATAGATCTTTTGTTATAATACTATATTACTTTAAGTCATCCTTTTATTCTATTAAAAATATTAATATTTTAAAAAATTCTACCATTGGACCAAACCAGGCTAGATGGACTGGTCAACTGACTGTTCACAGTCGGACCGGTTCGACCGGCCTGTCCGATCCGGTTCTAATAACATTGGTTCCATCTCAAAATTTGGGGAAAAGTTCAAACCTAATAAAATCTATGTGAAAATTTCCAGAAAAGTAGGGGAAAAAAACATTAAAATGCATTTTTTTCTTTAAAATGCTTTGGGGCCTAGTTTGCAGGGCAGAACCAGAGAAATCCATTGCTTTCAAACTGAAGCTAGACACTTGGAGAGAAATGATAGCACTAGTAAAAAGTATGTCACCTACGGCAGTTGATCTTCATGCTAGTTCAAACTTAGCACAAAGATACTTACGATGCAGCAACTGTGGCCGAAGCTAGTGAAGCTGTGGCAGTTGGAGTAGGTGCAGTTGCAGGTGTCCTGCTTCACCAAAATAACATAATTAAACACACAGTTAAATGTTAAAGACACTAAAACATTGCAGCAAATTGCAGGAAAGAAACACTCACGGAACCGAGGCGACTGCAGGAACTTCAGGTGCTGTTGATGTAGGAATTGAAGTATTGGGAGCTGATGAAACTGCAACAGGTGCCTAGAAAGAAAAAGTAGGTAAGAATTTACAATTATAATTCATTTCAAACTTGTGAACAATTCAAAGCATCATATGGATACAATAGAATTATAAAGTGATAATACACCCAAGCAATAGAGAAGTGCTAGAAACTTTTCCTTTGGAGTTACAATGCAAATGAGGAAACCAGTAATAATGCATTCCGCATGTCAGTGCCCCATGCAAGTTTCAAAAATAGGCTACTTTCTAGTCCAAGGTGCCCCAAATGTTAGGTTCATTCTAGAGATTCAGCTAGACAGTATTGTATGTCCAAAAAGGTTTGATCAAACTCAGATTCAAGAGCAAATTAAAGAGCTTGGCATAGAAGATGAAGAAACTTAATCATGCTGGCTCTTGAGGTGGTGGTGGTGGTGCATGCATGTTTGAAATAGTATTTACACAATGCATGCAAAGTTTCTACTATCAAAATTGTTCAGTTTGAGTTAAATGAGGAATTTATCTAGTGTCTACGATTCTTTATCCATTCAAAACGGCCCTATGACCCTTTTCCCTAATAACAAAAGGATTTATGTCCTCACATCCTCTAGTATGTTGCTTGCAGTTTATGAAAAAAAAATATCCCATGGTGAGGTAGAGGAGAATGTTGATCAGGTCATAGCATTTTACACGAAACCAAAATTTTATATCATCCATTTTTATAATTTTTTCAAGAGCATAATTGCACAAATTGAAAGTCAAATATGTAATCTGATTTGCATGGTTGTAAATCCAACACCCTTACACATCAGCAAGGGTACTCATATAGGAAAAGAGATTAGGCTGTGAGAATTTGATCCAGCTTTTCTTCAAAAGATTGACCCAGAACCTACAGCTCATGCAATTATGTTTATTACTAATGGGAAATTCCAAGTTAGCATTTTCCCAATAAATAAATTCCAATACATGAATTAAAAGAATAAAAGATGAATAGGAAGATAATTATGGGAGTTTACCTGACTTGTAGTTGTAGCTGCTGTGGTTGAAGATCCACCTGATGCCGCCTTTGGCTGAAAGGTTTGAGACGTAGCATGAAAATGAGTTTGTACAAACAAGGTGAAAACTTGACATGCATACAAATTCAGTTCCTTGAATAAGTACAAAAAGAAAATCAAGTAGAAAACCCAGAACCTGAGAATGAAAATGAGAAAGTCTAACAAATCAAAATCTCAATATAAAAGCTCCACTCATCAAGTCAATGACATGTTTTGGACATATAAATTTGGATCCATAAAGTTCAATCCACGGAAGGAAAAGTACATGGGCTTGATGATATGTCATGGCTATAACATTGACCCATATTTTTGAACTAGTGAATCATTTGGTAGACAGGATGCCAGACCACAACCACAATCCTTCCAAATGGCCAATAGATAAAGAATTAATGAGAACTTGCACCAAGTATCAACAGCAGGATCCTAGAAAGTTGTAGCCTATGACCAAGGAGAAATTCAGGCAATTGATACCATCCACAAAATGGATCAAATTCCAAGTTAGCACTGTCCCAATAAATAAATTCCAATACATGAATTAAAAGAATAAAAGATGAATAGGACAATAATTATGGGAGTTTACCTGACTTGTAGTTGTAGCTGCTGTGGTTGAAGATCCACCTGATGCCGCCTTTGGCTGAAAGGTTTGAGACGTAGCATGAAAATGAGTTTGTACAAACAAGGTGAAAACTTGACATGCATACAAATTCAGTTCCTTGAATAAGTACAAAAAGAAAATCAAGTAGAAAACCCAGAACCTGAGAATGAAAATGAGAAAGTCTAACAAATCAAAATCTCAATATAAAAGCTCCACTCATCAAGTCAATGACATGTTTTGGACATATAAATTTGGATCCATAAAGTTCAATCCACGGAAGGAAAAGTACATGGGCTTGATGATATGTCATGGCTATAACATTGACCCATATTTTTGAACTAGTGAATCATTTGGTAGACAGGATGCCAGACCACAACCACAATCCTTCCAAATGGCCAATAGATAAAGAATTAATGAGAACTTGCACCAAGTATCAACAGCAGGATCCTAGAAAGTTGTAGCCTATGACCAAGGAGAAATTCAGGAAATTGATACCATCCACAAAATGGATGGTATCAAATGAAGTGCGCAGTTGCGGGCACTGGTGAAGCAGTAGTGTGCAGCTGTAGCCTGCAATGTTGTTTTGGTGAAGCAGTAGCCTACAACCAAATGTTTGTCCCCAGTACGCTGGATCATATAAATTCTCAAATAAAATTCAGAAGCAAATCTCAGAGTAGAGTTTTTCATATAAGCACATCAATAAGTTGCCATTGCCCCAAGTGCACAGTTTGTAGCCCTCAATGCACTCAAAAATCCATGGCATAAGATAAGACAAAATATATTGCTGCCAACTGCAAAACTCATGCACCAGCCCTCCTCTTTTATCTGACCTAGGGATGGGCACTAAGAGAAAACGGCTACTGGCTAAGAAAAATTATAATTTTTCAACTTCAATTCAGTCAAAATATGTGCCCAGACTAGTTCAACATAAAAATAGCTTGATTTTAAGGGAGGGAGGCTTTACACAGATGCAGTGTCTCACATAGTACATAGTTAGTCTGTTAGCCTTGTTTTTAGCAATCTCTCTGTCTATCTGAGGCCTAGAATGATTAAGCTCATTGGTTCTACAATGCAGATCCTTCTAGAGCACATAAAACTTTTTTTAGAAATAATTCTACCAATTAGGTACAAAATAATTCTTCTACCAACATCCAGTGAGTTTTAGCCCCATTTGCCCTTTGAATTATTCACAATGGGTACATTCTGATTAAAGATCTACTGTAATATAACTACAGTATTAAAACAATTTTCCTTCTCATTTCTAATAGTTAGTTTTCGGTATTTTCAATTGACATTAATCATTCCATCAAATAAATAAGTTCAGGCACTTAGTATCTTTTTTTATTATTATTTCTTTCACTGGTGTTCTTTTATTCATTGCCATATCAATAAGTTATTGATATTAATAAAAATAATTGTTTATTTGGCTGGAATTCAGGATTATCAATGGGTACACAATCATATCAACCTTTCAACATATTATCACCAAAATGTATTTATCAGTGATAATATTGCATTCTCTTACCACCATTATTGGCCATTATAAAAAAAATAAAAAATAAAAAAGTGTCATTTTCAACTTGCCAGGCCTTTCCTGTCATTTTTGGATGTAATTTCTTCTTTCACTCCCCCTATAAACAAAATTCCACATGTAAGCAATAACACAACTTGGTAAGACGTCTTCATTTTTTCACATTCGGGAGTCACCTGCTGTTAAATGTACAATATTCACATTCTTTTTGGTTGTTTTAGGAGATGACTGGCTGATTCTATTGGAAAGGTTTTGAGAGGCAAATTCCATTTTTCAAAGATAGGTTTGACATTTATCTACAACAACAACCATACTTTTTCTCATCATTACTTATATTTCCAGTCGTCACTACTTATTTAGTTTAACCTGATTCACTTTATGCTTAAAGTCATACCATATACTGCTAACGTCATTTCCAATAATTTCCAACCAACCAATCACCCTATTAATTTGTTGACTGAAAATAATATTGTGATGATTAATTTACAAGGGGAAATGCATTTATGATTAATTGACCATAGAAAATTTCTATGGTCAAGCTTTGTCGATGATTTATGAAATCTGAACTAACTATTAATCTTATCATTATCCTTTTAGCTAAGAGTCCAAAAATCATCTTAATCAAAGATTCATGTGGACCACAAAATTGAATCATCTAAGAGTGAGTATCAACTTGTTAAAATTGCTTTATTGTTAAATGGATTCATATACCTTTAATTAACTATCAAACCTTCTAAAGTATTCATCCCATTTAAAATAGAGATTGTATGAAATTTTATAATATTTTAATGCTTACATAAATGAATTTTGAAATTTTTATACTTTTTTAAAAGATGTAGCCCACATAAGACTCTAATCAAAGTAATTTTTAGTATCTTAGTTAGATGCTAATTATCATTAAAGTGGGCTTAAATGAAGCTTGACCATAGAAGTATTCCCATCTACAAGAAAACATAGATGTGTATATTTGTGAGAAATTATGCCTTTAGTGAAATTAAGGCTAAGTTCAGAACTAACACTAAACCAATCAATTTTGAGTGTAGATCTACAAGACTACAACAAAAATGTAGTTTACATTTAATAATTTTTAATTAGTTTTCAATTATGCATAAGAACAACTTCGGCAAGTTTGGAAATCTGCCTAAATCAATTAATTTGGCCCAAATTGTACTGATGAGAAACATCAGGAAAAAAAAGAACATTACTTAAGTGTGGATCAACAAGGGATTTTTTTTTAGTTAGGGATACTTAGAGAAATTTCTATAAATCAATTAATTAGGTCCAATGTGTTCCAACCTAATAAATAATTAGAGGCCTGTAGGCAGTTATTTACAGCAAAATATTGTTTTGATTTGATAATTTATAGACAACTTAGATTTATATATAATTAGAGCCAATTAGAGGAAAATACCAAATCACTTGATTCAGCCCATCTAAACTGATTGGATTTATTAAATCAACATTCTAAGTTTGGATTTAAAAGTAAACAATGATTTAAGTACTGTATTTGGTAACAATTTCGATCAATTGAGCCAAAAAGATTCTTAACTGATGATGAAAATTATGCAACAGACACATGGAAGTACAAATCTACAACAACATGGCAGTTTAATTTGTTATTTTTTAACTAATCTAGATTTAGATGTAATCAAAACTAATTTGAATTTTACCCAAACTAATGAATTTGGCCCAACATAACCTTATTAGATGGACGAAAAGTTGCTTCAAAGTACAGATCCATAAAAAACCAGTGATTATGTTAAAAACTTAGGGCTTAGTTAGGTTTTGCGTGTAATTAGGGCGATTTGAAAATTCTTCCGAAATTAATGAATTAGGCCCAGACTGTTCAGACTTGATGAATATAATTTAAAAACTTTGGGCACTTCTAATTATAGAATCACATCAAAATAGTAGGTTGATTTAATAATTTTTATGCCATTTGAATTTATATGAAATTATGACTGATTCGGCGAAATACTTAAATCAATCGACTGAGCTTAATCTCATCAGATGTGATAAAAGAAAACAAACCCCAAGAATAGGCTCCTATTCGGGTTGATAAATTAATTGTAAGATGTTATATTAATTATTTAATAATAAAACATCTTATGGGTTGGCAAAACAGTAATGATATATATATTAATTATTTAGTAATAAATGTTTCAATAATTATCTAACTTTACCAATTGAGAAACAACATATTATGATGATGATGATGATGATCTAATTTGCGAATAATCAATTATGTGAATTAATAACATCAATATACATAAATATTAATTACTTGATTTAAATAATATTTTCATACATATGTATTAATTATTCCTATTTATTATAAATTAGTTCAAGTAGGGATTTTTGCATATTACCTTTTAACCCAAAAGTTTCAATTTTGAATAGAATCGTTTAAGGTTTTTTTTTATATTTCTTTTATTTCTCATTTTGTCATTTAACCTGATTCTGAAACTGCATTAAGTCATTTTCTGATTGTCTTAAGGGCAAATTCTCATTTTGCAACAAAATATGCACTATGACCAAGGAAATGAAAAAAATATAAGACAATCTTATCCATATAAAAGAAATACTTTCACAGAGGAATATTGGATTAAGAAAAAAAAAATTTGATGGATTTATATTCACTCTTAAAAAATTATTCAAATTAAATGACTCATGATTTTTTATTAAATAATATTTTTAAGTTTTTCATAAAAAAGATGACGATAGAGATAATAGTCGGCTTGGATCTAAGGAAAAAATCAAAATGGTTTTTTAAGTCATAAATACTATACGACTACATGAAAGGCATTTTTGTCATTTAACTTGATTATAAAATGGCATCAAGTCATTTTCTAACAAAGGTAATTTATGCAACTTGTGTCAAACCTTAAGCCATTTTATGCAAAACTAAAACTTATGGATCAAAAAATGCAAAATCGCATTACTTGAGGTATGAATATGCAAGAACTCCAAGGAGTTTGTATGCATGCTGTATGCGTCAACTTTTTATGCTCTGCACATTAACCATAATATATTTGTATTATTCGCTAAATGTTGCCATGTAAATTGATATTTTTTGGTCTAAATGAGCATTGACATGTATATTAACTTCTTAAAGTTTCGCTGAAAATATATCTCTACTGTAGAGATAAATTTTGGTAATAAAAGCAATAATTGTCAGCAACAAAGATAATCTATCTGTAGCTAAGGCTAGCAGTATATGCTCAATCAGTGGTAAAGCAAACATTAGTTACCCCCCAACCCAAACAACAACAAAAGAAAAGGAAAGAAAAACCAATATTAGAGACATTTAATCTATTTATATTGTTTGGTAGAAATGGTTCCATTGTAAAATCTCATCATTTTCACACATTATGATGTTTTTATTAAATCCAAGCCAACCATCATATTTGCATCTATAACTAATATTATAGCATCAAAAATCATCTTTATTGAACACTTAGGTGAGCCACAAAAAAAAAATGCAAACTCATAAGATTGCATGAAAACACTATTTTGGATGTTATGGTCCACATTAGGTGAGCCACACAAAAAAAGCAAACTCATAAGATCACCTGAAAACATTTTGGATGTTATGATCCACATAGATTACCAATCAAAGCAATTTTTGATATATTAACTAAATAAATAGT
>JAYJMB010019272.1:0-42719 GCA_036873735.1 Pouteria campechiana
GGCTGCATCTGACCCCCCTCCCCCCCGAGTGGCTGCATTAGGTACCCTTTTGGTGTAGTGCACTACAAAAAAATTGCCTAACGCAGCCAACTTTTTGGTTGCATTAGGCCGAAAAACGGTTGCATTAGGCCTAATGCAACCAAAAAATGCTGCTAGCTGGCTGCTTTTGCCTTATCGCAATTGGCCAAAGGCAGCTATTTTTTTTGGCAGCATTGCTCGCAGCCAATTTTTTTTTGTTATGTTTGAGTAAATGCAACCAACTCAAAACTGCAGAGTTTGCTCAAATGCAACCAATTTTTTTTTGGTGTGTTTGACCAAATGCAGCCAAAATAATTTAATTGCATTTGGGCAAATGCAACTAACCCAAAATAGTTAAATTTGCTCAAATGTAGCCAAAAAAATTGGCTGCGTTTGCCCTAACATATCCCAAAAAATTTTGGCTACATTTGACCAACCGCAGCCAAATTTTTTTAGCTGTGTTTGGGCAATTGTAGACAATTTTTGAGTTGCTTTAGATCAAATTCCCACAATAGAATATCCTCTTATATTTGGCTAATTGTTGTGTTTATTTACCATAACGATAATTATTCTTTCATAAGTGAAGTTGAATACTTGGAATAAGAAATATACATGTATTATATATAATATTAAACCCCATGTATTATATATAATATTAAACCCAAAATATCACATCATATGAGTCTAAGAAATCCTGTGAATGAACAAACGTTATGTATGATTACTTTACACATTCTTGGAAGAGTAAAATAGAAGATCTTTCACAACCATTGAAATAATCAAAGAAGAAAACTTTGAGGGTCACCCATAGATCGAGGCCTCTCTTAAACTACTGGGTAGCTATAGCGTATAGTCTTCATAAGGAGATCATTTTTCTTGCATCTTCTTATTGTTTAACGGACCTATTCACATGAAATATAAGGGCATGAATTATTTGAAACAAGAATATAGTCAGTATGAAATAATTCGAGATTTATAACACATTAAATTACCTCTGGAAAAATCTAGAATGCCCAATTGAGAGGTGGCCAATGAAGAAGGTGTCGGTTGATTGAACCATGACTTTAGTAATGACCTAATGTGTCTTATCTTATCTGATAGTGCATTAATCCATTGGTTGGCGGTTACTAACTCTTCCTTTGTACTCTTAAGTTCTTCCTTGGTGGAGCTCAACCAATCTTGTGTAGAAGCTAGCAGTGAACAGAGTGCGACATTTGATCCATTAGACCAATCGGAACTGAACCGAGTCTTCATTGGCTTCAAAATGTGTCCTAAGCCCTTAACGTATCCAGAGTGTTTTCTTATTATTTTATCGTAGACATCATTTGGTGTTAGGGGTGACTCTGCAGACTCTGAGCTAGTGGCTTGTAGCTCTACTATCTTTTTCTGCAGGGTTAGCAAAAAGTGTTAGCAGGGGTCAGAAGATAACATAGTGGCTGAAATCCTAAATGCTTATAAAATAAATAAATAGTTAGTTGTACTCACGTATGCATCATCTGCCTCTGGGGCTATGAATTTGCCATCTGCCTTGCGCCTCTGGGTCTCCCTGAAAAGTTCAATTCGGTTGATTTAGCTATTGAGGTCGTCATTTTCCTATTCCACAAAATATATTGTATTTATCATGCATGAAATTACTTATTTTACATAGAAATGACAAATAGAAACTATGAAAAACATGATCCATACCCTTTCAGCCGGAACAACCATAAATGGCTTTAGCCCCATGCAGTGTATATACTTTAACTTTTTCCTGTTATCCTTAGCCATCAAGGACTTATGCTACATTGAAGCAAGTAGGGGGAATATGCATGGTTATATTCTGGGAAAAATAGTCTGCGTATAGTAGATGCTCCAAATAATTATATAAAGAATATATTACAATGGTATATATCTAAAATTCTGGGGAAGCAAAGTAAGTGCAGAGGAAGGTCCAGTTGGGAATCTTCATTCTTGCGAGTGGTGATGATATTGGATCTGTGCCTATACTTGGGATTTTAGAGTAGTGGTCGTGATAATCTTTTTGGACCCTTTTGTAACTAGTTTTGAAGTAGTCTTCAACTATAATTTTGACCCAATTCTAATCAAAATCCTCGATATCAAAGCATGACTCCAAAAGAATGATAGCAAGGTTAAAATGTATTAACACTATCTGGAGTTTGTAAATTATGGATATACTCTTCTTTACCTTTAATTCAGCAATCATGGGTTGCTTTTTCTCTTTAATGATGTCTGCCTATTTTCTCTTATCTACTATCGGTTCTAATGCCCTCACAATATAGTGAATGGTCCTTGTCAGGTGCTTTCGACCTTGTTCAGTTGTCGGCTTCTCTACGTCTGGCAGTACATTGAGGCTTCTCTTCATTCATTAATAAAGGATTTTTTCGAGGGACCCCATTTCCTTTTTTTGCTTCCTGTCATAGTATGTCAGACGTCACAAAATGTATTTAGTTTGGCAAAACTTATAATACATATGAGTTAAGGTTAAGGCTATATAAGAAATGTACAGTAATGAAAACATACTACTGGATGAAGCCGGTGCCCCTGATGATGAAGAAAAATCTTGCGTTTTTGAGCCAGAGGCATTGGGGTATAGGTTGGTGTACAGTGGCACTTAGGGGCCAAGAGAGCGTGTAGACTCCTGGGTCTCAACAAATGCCTACTTTGTAAGTGGTAGGATGTCTACATTGTCCTCCTGTGTAATAGGCACATCAGAAGTAATCCACGCAGGCTGTGTAAAATGAGCCTAACCTCAACTGCTTCTAGAGAACATTGTGAAATAGTTACAAAATATAAGAATGATATTCATCAGATATTCATGCCATGAATGAAGCAAATATAAATACGTTATCCTATTAATATGCAAAACTCTTACACTAAACTGGTGGACAACAAGTTGCTACCTTGGCAATTATAAGACTATGGGTGCTCATAGCAGGTGCCCGCAATACTACCTACCGTGTCAGACAAGTAGATGGGTATGGGAGTTTAACCAAAAAGCGCACCGCAGCTAATTTCGCATACTGCTTGCGGTACCGCCTCCTGCCCCAAGTCTATTAAAACTCAATTTTCATGAAGTTTTGACCTAAAGCACGATGCAAATGATGAGCAACTAATCTAAACTTCATAATTAGGGTGCATTTAAATGAATAACATATAAATGATATGCAAGAAAGCTTGTGTATTCCTTATGATAAATTGGGGGTTTAGTGTATTGTGCCCTAATCGTGATCTTCACGTTTTGTGTCCATAGCAACCGAATCTTATGCAACATTTGCTCAAAGGTGAAAAATCCCATCCATTGTTTAGACACTGATAAAATTCTCATTTTCTTCATCGGTATGTGACTCTCTTTTTAAATTTGATAGCTGGAGGTCACTTGAGACCTCAACAGGATCATTCATTAACCGCTCATCCTCTTGCTCTCTGTGCTATTTCTCCAAGATGCCCTCCCCTATAGGTAGCCCCCTAACTTTGCATTGTGGAATATTCCACAAATGACGAGGGATGCAATGTTGAACTACTTTTCATGGTGCTCCTAACTTTGTGTCATCCAAGTAGAAGGCTTGCTTGGCTTGAGATGCAAGGACGAATGGATCATCCTTGTACCAAAGGCGACTGACATTGACACTTGTGAAATAAGGGTCAAACTTGATTCCTGATTTTCTACTAGTGTCAAACTAATCATACTAAAATAGGACGCATGTGTACCCAAGTATATATGGTAGCTCTATCACACACTACAACCATACATAGAAATTTGCTACCTCACTCGATGGATCCCCCTGCACAACAACACCGCTATTTTGGGTTTCGCGATGCCTGTCATGTTCTATAGTGCAAAATCTAACTCTGTCCACAATGCATCCTGAGTATGTCATTGACTACTCTATAAGTGGACTGTTTGCTAGGGACCATATCCTCTCCGATATTTGATTTGGACTTTATGAATATAGTTGATTTATCTATGAAAGTTATTTCAATGTGTTAGCAAAGCAGCGAGCAAACTTACTTGCGTGGTGTATCTATCCAAGTTATTAAATTATGCTTAGTTCATCATATAATAAATACATAAGTAGTATAAACTTACTCACTTTTGAAACCATGCTAGAAATTGCTCATTTTATATTTTTTGGATTCTAGTTTGACTATCCATTTTTAGTTCGTCTTCATGTTCACTGATGTTAAAGAAGAGTCAGGACAAATAAGATGAAATTAGGGCTTTTGACGTATAGCGAACTAGTTATAGTAGTCAATAGAATAAGGCTAGTTGAGAAGTAGTTAAGATTACCCGAGATACTTCTGTATTTCTATGCAATTGTACAAGACATAACATTATGTCATCGACGCATCTTCATGGGATAGTTGTCTACATTTCTTGGGGCTTGTCAGGTCTCAGTTCGACCATTAAAGTCCTTCTTGTTCCTCCGCCAGACATGGTTGGGAGGTAAGAAAAGAGGGTGTCCCATAAAACTGATTTTGGATGTTTACCGTTCTAATGCTGCATCTTTATTACAACTGGGACAGGCAAGATAACCGTGGGTTAACCACCCGAAGAGGTTTCCACATGTAGGAAAATCATTTATAGTCCACATCACTATAGCTGGCATCAGGAATTGTTGTCTAGATGATGCATCAAGGGTTTGGACCCCCTCATCCTACAGTGTTAGCAACTCATCAAGCAGTGGTTGCATGTAAACATCAATGTCTGCACTCAGAGCTTTAGGACCCAGAATAAGTAGGGTCATCATATTGAATTGTTCTTTCATACACTTCCATGGAGGTAAGTTATATGGCAATAGGACTGTTGGGACGTAAATAAAATCCACGGTAGAAAGAACTGAAACAAAACTTATACCCGATCGACCGCATGCCTTGTACAATAGGAATTGCCTCGCCAACTGAAGCATATAGGCATTATGCTATGAAAATTGACGCAGAATCCAATGGTCGAAGTTTCATAACAAAAACAGAGGCTGAGTTCATCTCCATCTGCGCATGCTAAATCATGTTGCTGAAACTGCGCAGCTAAAATGGTATTTACCCATTGGACAAATATTTTGTCCGCCCAATTGATGTAGAATTCATCTAAAGGAGATAAGCTCTATCCACGCAGGAAGAGTTAGCCCGCCTGACAGTTTCTCTGAAGCCAACTCCACCATACAACTTGGAAGAACGTCATACGCAGTTAGACAACGACGGTGCTTCCATCCGCGTAGCTAGGCAGAAGACGTTATCAGAAGGGTGCGTATTGCAGAAGAGATTCGATCAACAAAAGAAAGATGAAAATCAGAGATGACGACTTCATCGACCATTGATAGTGAGCAGAAGACAGAGATCTAAGCAGGTTCCACCTAGCAGCAAGAAGGCTACGGTGGCAGCATCGTCGACCGCGAGGAAGAAGGGCGCATCAGCAGCCCTATTTTGCATCTTTTAGCGACCGAAGGCAAGATTCGGTGCAGCGAAAAGTTGTCAAACATTAGGACGTCAACAGAGACGTTATGATCAGAGTGGATCAACCATCCGGTGGCCGGACGGTGATAGCGCAGCAGCATTTTGAGGCCAAAACGGATGGGTTTTTCCTACATTATCCGAATTCTCCAGCGAGCCGAGGCGAGTATTTGGTGCGGCAAGAATTCATCAGAGATCAGGAAGTTGATACTAAGTTTTTGACCAAAGCGAATTGACTATTCAAAGTTCGAACGGCGATGGCTCAAGAAGTAGCACCGGTGGGTTTCCTCCCACAAAGTCGAAAAAACAGAGGTAGTGTTAGCAGCAGAAAATGAATTTTTTCCTTGCCAGAATCAAACTGTAGAAAGTGAATTGGTTCGCCAAAGAAGTAACGGTCGTCGACGGCGAGATAATAGATCAGCGGAGCGGCAGTGATGGTTGCTGTAGGATGTCGACCTGATCATGCTTCCATCATCAGCTAGAAGAAAATTTCGAAGATAGGAAGAAAGCATGTGACTGCTATCCAAATGCTGCCCAGCTCTCGAATTCACCAACTGGTGTCGTTGCAATTCATATTGTGAGATTGAGCAGATGGCATGCGAATTGTCTCCAAAAATCTAGACAATCAGCTCGCTGCTTGCCGAAAGCTGATTCATGCTACTCGAAGGCAATGTCTGCTAACAAGATGACTTGCACACACTCACCAAAGGCAAGCAACCAACAGAAGATGGAACATGTAGTTGAAGTGTAAAGCTAAGTCTGCAGTCAAAATTGCATAACCAAGAAACAGCATCAACGAGGAAGAAGGACGACGATGCCAACTCCATACTGCATTTTTCGGTATAGCAAGGGGTCAATGCGCTGCAGCAACACCCGCACCAAAGTCAGTAAAGTGACACCAATCTTCTAGTTGGTGTAGATTACCCGACCAACGGTCGGATGGGGGCCACCTTGTCGACAGCGTTCAGGGAGATGATTCTGCCATTGAGGTCAAGGAGAAGAGCTACTAAATCCCGGCACTTCTTTGAACAAAAAGGTAGAGGCTTTCCACCTGCTTAGATGAAAGATGAGTATCCCTTTGAATCGAATCTCAAGCAACCTGAAACATTGCTCGTCTCCGCTATGAAGTCGCGTAGATAGGGACAAAACCCACTAGTTGCGCAGATGAGAAAATAATGTGTTATCCAGCACCAGCTATGCAGTTTGAAAGAAGCATCACGAGCAACAGCCTGTTCGCACAAGCAGGCTCCATGAAATCAAGCTGTTGTGCAGTTGAGCCATACTCTAAACCAGTAGTTGAAACACCCTTCCAAACTGCACAGTTGAGACATCCTTTGAACCATAGCTCCCGTCCTTGCAGGTGGACTTTCTTAAGCTGCGCAATGACCAGCATGGATGATCTTCACTCCATGGGTTTCGATTTTACCTGTGCAAGTGAAAAACAACACAATCAAGCTCCGAGGATGGGCCATTCATCTACGCAATGTAGTCAAAATAACACCCTCCATCTGCATGGAAAAAATAAACAGTGTGGCTTGCCTACCCTCTTTTATTTTCCCATATACCATTACATCATGCATGTTGTGGCTATTTATAACATTCATGCGGACATCATGATGGACATTGAAGCCTTGGGCAATATGATGAGTGGGGAGGAAAATTGGCATTTTTGTGACGTTGTGTTTTGATACGTGGCAGATTGGGCCCTAATAAGATACAAGGGATTACGTGATGGATTGACAATGCATCAATTAAATGATGGTGACCGATCAATCATACATGTAACCTACAAATTCCCCTCTTATAGACTATAAATGACTGACAATAAACGGTTGGATCATCCAATTAGCCACACAAAATACATAACGATTTGTACAAACCTATATCTGAAGAACTAAAATATCCAAATGAGGATAAACTTCATGTAGTTTTGGCAAGTGGACATGGTCTACCAGCTATGATGCCATTTGCCTCCTGGAATTCAAGTTCAGAACATGACCAAATGGGTCAGTCAAGGAATGTAATTTAATAAGAAAAAAACCAAAATTAAGACCCCCTCAATGTGGATATTATTTAAGCAAAACTCATTTTCCAAAAAGGTTGCAATGGTGAAGGTGACATGCCGAAAGTACCCCCACTAGTAAAGCTGGCATGCATAAAATATCCCAATAGTGAAGCTGGAATTCCCAAACTGCCCAAATGGTGAAGTTGAGCCCATTTTCCAAAAATTTCGAAAATGCCTCACTTGACACTAGTGGCCTTTGGCCATTGGTAATTTCTCTAGTACCCGAGAGCACTTTGCCATGGCCCCATACGGCTAATCCAACCATGCTGTGGTAATGGTGAGTCCCATACGGCTAATAGAAAACAGGATAATGCTGGATTAGATATTTTAAAATACATTAAAATCTATTTAAATTCTAATTAAATCATATAATTGCCCCATAAATTAGGAAACTAATGAAATTATCTTAAATCAATTAAAAATTATCATTTAGCATTAATCACTATGATTGGTGCTAATCATAATTAGGCTTAATTAACTCAAAGTATAATTAAGCTTAATTCATGCAATATGGATTTTTAATCTCTTATAATATCAATGGCAAAGATTTCCTACTTTCAATTTTTTATGGGATATTAGAAAACACTACTCATCAACTCATTCAAAAGCCTGAGTCTATGACTGAATCACTGAGTCATGACTCACCGAGTCAGCCTTAGCAAACACCACTTCCCAATTCATTCAAAACCCTAAGTTTAGGATTGGGTCACCGAGTCAAACCTTAGCAAACAACACTCACCAAATCATCCTAAAGTCTAAGTTTATGACCGAGTCACAGAGTCACTCACTAAGTCATCGAGTTAAACCTTAGCGGATATCATTCACCAAAACAGTCAAATCCAACTAACTTGGCCCACTCTTCCTAAGCTTCTCATGGGTAATTGAGAGAGCCAAGCCAAACTCAATTATCCTGGTCCCACTTTTCCTAAGCTTCTCATGGGTAATTGAGAGGGCCGAGTTAATCCCACTCTTCCTAAGCTTCTCATGGGTAATTGAGAGAGCCGAGCTTATCTCACTCTTCCTAAGCTTCTCAAGAGTAATTGAGAGAGCCGAGCTAGCCCATTCTTCTTATGCTTCTCATGGGTAATTGAGAGAGTTGAGCTCCACTTTTCTTAGGCTTCTCATGAGTAATTGAGAAAGCTAAGCTAATCCCACTCTTCCTAAGCTTCTCATGGGTAATTGAGAGATCCGAGCTAAATCTAGTCATCCTGGTCCCACTTTTTTTAAACTTCTCATAGGTAATTAAGAGAGCCGAGCCAAATCCAGTCATCTTGATCCCACTCTTTTTAAGCTTCTCATTGGTAATTGAGAGAGCCGAGCTAAATCCAGTCAACCTGGCCCACTCTTCTTAAGCTTCTCATGGGCAATGAGAGAAAGCTGAACCAAACCTAGGTCACCTGTCTTTATGATTTCTTACAGTCTAAATAATAGAAATCACTCAGTCTTGATTTCACCCGGGATAAACCAATTAGATCAAAACACTCATTCTTTAGGTTGACCTAGTGTCTAGCAACCCAGTCTAGAGCATTATCACCCTATCCACCCATTGACTTGAGGCGATCCCCTAAATATTAAGTCATCTCAATGTGCTCGGCGATCTCAAAGACAGCACACAGTTATTTTAAGAGAGAGTGTGTGTTTTATTTTGGGTCTCTAAGATGCATTGTACTTTTTCTTTTAATTAACGATTTTCTCCCATTGTGGAGATGTAATTAGGACCACTTGTGGTTTGAGATGTGAACATACAATTTTTTTGATGTACATAGAAAGTGTAATCAATTAAGAACAATCAATAAAAAAATAAAAATTGTTTGATTAATTCCAAAAATAACAAATCTCCTCATGTTATTCTATTTATTATTTTTTCCTCTTTTTTGTACTTGTTACAAGGACGACTGGACATGTGTTGTGCATTGTGGCCGCATTTTCAAATGAATTGAAACCCTTACTCGCCAACCCAAGCCTGACATTCCGCAGATCATTTGCGAAAGTCGAAAACTGTTTATCAAATTCCTTCCGGGCCATCAAATCAGTAGGATGTCGCATGATGCTAGGCTTATCAATTCGACCTTCCTTGTGTCATACCATATTAGGTGCCATCTTTATCGACCAGAATAACCTTTGTAACTTGGGAATAAGAAGAAAATAGCGCAATACCTTGCGGGGAATCTTTTTTTACTATTCACCCCACTATTTATCCAACATGGAGTACAACATGTCAGACAAGCCTGAAGATTGGCATGTTCCTTCCAGAACAAAGCACAGTCATATTTGCAATCATGAATTAAGGTGTATCCAAGGCCCGGATCTTTTATAATCTTGTTGGCACTATAATAATTTGTAAGTAGCAACTCTCTATCCGGTAAAGTATCTATCAAAATATCCAACATGTCCACAGATTTGTTGCTCCATCGGTTTGCTACTTTACGCTCATCAACCTCATTAAGAAGCCCAATAAAGAAAAATTCTTACACCTGAGGTATAATTCACATTACGCATTTTCATATTCTGAATGAGCCTCCTGTCTCCCTATCAGTAGTGTATGTTCCCTATGTTCCACAAGCATCCTGTCGATCTCGTAGCATCCCTATAACATCTCCATCACACTCAAAGGTACTTAATGATGGTCCTCTGATGTCTTGTTGCTAATCCACCTCCACCGCTGAGACTCTATTTTCTCCATGGTGGACCCAGACTATATAGTGTCCGATCATCCTATGCTTATATAAATGTCGTCCTACTTCTACGAGCAATAATAATACTCGATTGTCACAGGTTGTACATGGACAAAATATGATGCCATCCCCCTTCATGCTCAACTATGCAAACTTCAAAAATTGTTGAAATGCCATCCATATACTTCTGGCTCAGCTTGTTTTGCTCTTGGATCAATGTTTTATCCATCCCTATAAGAATTGGATAATTCAAGGTGGAGGGTTACTCAAGGTTAACCGTGTACGTATGAAGGGTGTCATCGCCCTTGTGGGTTAACAAAACCATGCCCTCGCTGATGGTTCAATATAAATCAAACTACTTGGAAAATATTGTTATACTTGTACATAAAAATTACCACCTTCAAGATTGTAAATTATGAAAAATACACGATATGAACAAGGATGGGCATAAAAAATTAGCGTACGACCATGTAAATTAAGTCCATATACTGCTTGTCATATTTCCGATCCCACAGCCGGTGTGGCGAGCGCCTACAGGAAGGCAAGTGATATGGCTGACGCCTACGGTATCACCTGTAGCTCAATTGCAACTCACCCTAATGTGGGTTTTTTGGAAAATGTGTTCCCCTCTTCATCATTAACCACACACTACACATTTTAAATTAAAACACATACACAACTGACCCCCCCCCCCCCCCCCCCACCTATGTGGTTTAGACGTGGCACAAAATCTCCCTCTTTTAGAGCACATTTTAAGTAAAACCTATGATGCAATGCAACTACAAATTGAAGTAATAATATTAGGATAATTCATACCATGAAGACGGAGCGTTGAGCCTCCTCAACTGCAAAGAACAAGAAGGTGGACTCCATAAATAGGTTCCCAACGGGTGGAGTTGGGCTTTTGGAGGATTATGATAGAAGAAAATGAAGGAACTTAGTGTTACGAGAAGTGAAAGCTCAAAGAATCGGAGGTGCAGACAAGGGAGGAAAAATAAGAAGTGAGACATATTTCAAACTTTGATGTTTTAAGAAGTCGCTGATTCACACGCGTGTTTGATCGGCAGGCGATATGGAAGGCGCCTGCGGTACCGCCTGCCGATCCCGTTCCAACATTTTGAAAAAAAAATAGAAAAAATAAACAAATATAATTTATTCAATATTTTTTTCAAAACACAACCCATAGAGTTTAATTAGGTATTTTAGTTTTAAAATCATTTTTTAACACAACTAACCAAGATTTTTTTAATTTGTTTAAACATATATACCAAGTTTTATTAATTTTTTTAGACATAATAATTATGTTTATTCACCATTTTTAAACATATGCACCAAGTTTTATTAATCTTTTTACACATAATAATTATTCCAATTTTAAACTATTAAGAGTATTTTAAATTTTAATTTTATATGGATTATTTTACAATTGTTAATTTTTTTGAAATCATAATGCAATTAGCTTGGCTGAGGCTTTTATTAAGTGTTTTGATAAAAATAAATATAAAACTATTAATTGATTTTTTATAATGCAATTGCCCATATTTTATTTTGCATTTTAGTTTGAAATTATGTGTAAATGAACAGGCCAAGTGTATTTGGTATTTTACCTAATTTGTCTGAAATCACCAATGGCCTAACCAAGTTTGGTTTGGTGTTTCAACTAGTAATATTTTTTTTTAAAATTACAAATTGCTTTATTGAGATTTGTTATTTATCTTCATAAAAAATTTTAAAACCCAAAGAAGTGCATTTTGTTTCATGTAGCAGGTTATTTTTTTTAATGCAATTAGCCTGGTCTGGTTTCCATTTGTTTTTTAGTTAAATTAAAAATAGCGCAACTAGTGTCAATTACTTGCCAATGATTAGACAAAAATACTTCTGACCATTAAAATCAAATGCATCAATCGCATATATTAGTGTTAAATAAAATTTAAATTGAGCATAAAACCAATGAATTATATTTTTAAATTATAAAGATATTGCATTATAACCAGTTGTAAATTATCCCCATACCCAAGTCCTAATTTATAATATTATTTTATATAACCCACTCAGTTCACATATATTGCATAATACTTAAGTGTTAAATGTAGCAAGAAAGTAGCAAAAAGCCCCTGATCAATTTAACTATTGTTGTGACCACAAGCGCTTGTATACCAAGTGCCTTCCATTACAAGCACCGGATGTTTTCCAAGCACCCGCCAATTTGAATAAGTCAAAAACTTTAGGCGTCGATTGGCCATCTATTTCTATCTGTTAACTTTCCCTACCTCCTCCCATCTCTAGCCCTCATTTTCCTGTGATTTTCCAACCTTTATTGTTTTCATTTTCTCAACACTAGTTACTCCCACACCCAAACATTGAACTAATGGTGCCCAAGCAAGCAATCTCTAAGGGTTCGGGGAGCGTGAAAAGGCCTGGGCTGGAAGAAGGATCGTCCCCCTCTTAACCTTCTTCATCAAGGAGGACCCAATTGGGCACTCAGAAAGGTAACCCCTCGTCCCAACCCAATGTGAATGAAAGGGCACCCGAAGAAGACAGGGTAGGAGAAAGGGCGGACTCAAGGCCCTCAATGTATGACCTAAAATCACTTCCTACAAAAGTAAAGGGAAGGAAAGTACTGGTGGCAAAGTTTGAGTCTCATGATTTGCCGGCATACTATTTTGGTGGGGAAGATCTCAAGTTCAAGTTTTATACCTCAATGTTGGGTAGGCTAGTTCATGTGCAAAAGAAGATAGATTTGGATTTTTTGGACAAATGTAAGTCTAATATTTAGTCCATGATAAACTACCAAGGTTGGAGTGACCTATTGGAATATCATGCATCCATGTATAGGGAGTTGGTGCTCATATTCTACTTCAACTGGAATCCTGATGCATTGAGGTCAATGGTGAAGGGCATGGAAATAGATTTTGGCACTATTGAATTATCCGCAGAAGAACATCTAGCTGAAATACTAGGTGTTACGGATTGAGGAGGATGATGGGTTGACGAAGGAGGAAGTATTTAATCAATTGTCCACTAACCATGAGTACACATCGGTCGATTCATATATGCAGATGAAAGATCTAGATATCGAACTAAGAATGCTCCAAAAGGTTTTAGAATGCATGATCATGCCCAAGCTAGGGGCTACGGAGCAAGTTACTACTGCTGAGGCCCGGATGCCATGGAAAATATACTATTACCAAAGAGTCAGTCTCCCAAAGCTCATGTTTAGTGCCTTTGGTCACTTACCCTAGAGGACGGATGTGGTCATGCCATATGGTGTGACTCACAAAAATCTTTCAACAATTCAATGTTCCACTTGATTACAAGGCTTATCTACAAGTGCCCGCGCTGAAGAAGGATTGGGTAGGAGCCACCCTCCTGAAAAGAATAGGCATCTAAGTCTCTCCATATGTGCAAGAGATGGATGAGAAGAATAGGAGAGAAATGGAAGAAGAGAACTTCAATGGCTCCGAAGAAGAAAGATTAGAGGAGGTACCTTCTCGAGGGGAGTCGGAGGGTGAAGAGCACAGAGAAAGGCATTCTGATCCATGTCTCACTGTAGAGGATCCCCATCACCTCCTCAGGCGTCACCTGCATTGGGCCATGCTCTTAGATCTTCCACATATAGCATGCTAGCAACGGAGGTGAGAGAGCTGAGGTTTGAAGTCGATGAGTTAAAAGGAATGCTGATGGCAATAGCTAATAAGCTAGATATACCCCTTCCTCACTCTAGAAGACCACAACTGGCACCTTCTACAGTACCAGTACACCCCGCTTAGGACCCCGAGCATCATGCACCAGCCCTTGCTATAGACGACCCTACCTAGGATCCGAAGTAGCCTTCAACCACTCCACCTAGTATCCCCCTTAGTCAAGAACCCAAGCCGACGTTCTCTCTTGATGAGCTCACCTCAAACTAGGCTGTCATTCAAGGGGAGCCATCCATGCCATTGCCTTCCATACTCCCAGAGGACACCTCCACTTAGGATCATCACTGGATTCATTATTGTTGGATTTATTTTCTTTTGGGGAATTGTCAATTGTAAAGGGGGGTTATATATTGTAAAAAAACCATTTTTGTGGTAATGAAGTTATATTTTGAGATGTTTAACATGTTTGCAATTTTATTACCTGCTCATCAACTATTTTAAAATGCAATATTTTAACACATGTTTGAAAATGATGGATGAACTCACCAGCTAAAATCGAATAAATTGCTTAAATTACAAACGCCAATGTTGTCTAATGTTCGACCCAATTCGCATTGCACCCCCGCCCCCTACTGCCTGGTACTTGCCCCTGAATGGCAGACAGTATCACAGGCACCCACGATACCACCCACCCAGAGGTAGTAAAATACACATGGAAAAAAAAACAATCACAAGTGGTTTAACATACCGCCTGTGGGATAGCCAACACAACTGGGCGCCCGCAATTCTACCAGCAGTCCCATGTATTGTTTCGCCTGGCTTTCCCATGCCGCCTACCGTTATCACCTAATATATAGGTGGTACTATAGGTGCCCGCGGTATCACAACCCACCATAGTCAAGAGAATTCATGTGGGAAAAAACTATCCACAGGCGGTTCCCTATACCACCTCCCATATCGCTTGTATAATAAGCGATACATGCAGGCGCCCACAGTTCTACCTGTTTTCCAGAACATACATCACTCCACATTTATTAGAATATTTAATTAGGACATTAGAATATATTGTTATTAATATATATTTATATATTATACTAATAATATGTTAATATTTATATTATTAATAATATAGTGTTATTAATATATATTTATATTTATATTTATCAATATACATATTATAATATATTCATCCTCCCGATAACGACCTTTTTTTGATCATATGGTTGAGTGTATTTAAAATACATTTGTTAAACCTTTTCCTAGATTAATGTGATATTTTGTATGTTTTAAATTGTCTTATTTTTTCTTATCATTATATATGTTATGTTTTTTTAAAAACATAATATTTTGCTTACTATTCTTGCATATTATGCTAATATTAATATTTATATCAAATCCATCTTTCCAGTACACTATTTTATTAACACATTAATACACTCTCATTATTTTTAACGTTATTTTATTCAATGGCTGATATAGTATTTATCGTAAGACTAAAGTTCATTCTTTTTCCATTCTTAATAAATAAATAACATGATTTTAATATTTTTTTGTAAATTATCATACCAAATGCAGTTGAGCAAGGGTGGCTACATTTGGTGCAAACGCAACCACCCCTATTCGGCTACATTTGGTATCAAACGCAGCCAACGTTGGCTGTGTTTGGTATGATAATTCGCAAAAAAATATATATAACTATCAGAGATTTTATTTGTTTATTTTCTTTTCAACAAGCCAATTTATTCAAATAATAAAAAAAGACAGGGCAAGGGCCGATGCCAATAAAAAATTCAACAATAAAAAATAGATTTGGTAATCATGTTGTTCTGAAAAAGTTGAAAATAAATGATAATTAAAAATAAAAATAAGTATGAAAACAATATACACGATCATTTGATTTTAGAGTAGAAAGTGAAACTTTTACACATTTAACATTTATATATGTATCACTCACAATATGTTAACTTAATGGCGCACAAAAAACTAGTAATGAAATTGAAAACTAAGAGAACATTAAAGAATTAAAAATTGTTATTCATATTTCACAAAAAAATTGTCTAGCCTAGATGAGTGTTCCAAATATAGTCTTATCATATAATCAAGAGTAAAAATATTATGCTAAAAAATTGATATCATGTGTTAGGGCGTGTTTGGATGTAATAATGTATTTTAAAAACTTTTTCTTAGATTAATGTCATTTTCATTATTTTAAATAATTTTATTTTTTCTCATCATTATATATGTTATCTTTTTATTTTTTAAACCCAAGATGTTTTATTGCTTTTGTCTCATAATTTACTAATGTTAATATTTATATGAAATATATCTTTTTAGTACACTAATTTTAAAAATGCAATTAATACACTGTTATTTATTTCTAACTTGATATTACTTTAGGGCTAATATTATCTTTGTTGTAAGATTAAAATTTATATTTTTGTTTATATTAAATAAATAAAATTATTCTTTATAATTTTTTTGGGCCACATTAATATACTAAACGCAATCGAATTTGGGTGGTTGCGTTTGGTATGATAATATGGCAAGAAAAATTTTTAAAAAAAATGTGACGATATGGTAATAATAAGGATTATAGCGTGATAAAGTAATTAATGAAATAGTTAAGCTAAAAAATTAAATTATCTCCAAAATGAACATTAAATAATTATGTGTCTACATAGTACTTATTTATGGCCTCTATCAAGCAAAAGAAATAATGATAATTAGTAATATTTTTTTAAACAGGGGAAAAATACTTAAATGTGTACTGTTGAATTCATTTATGAACTTCCAAAGTCAGCTACCTAAAATTTTTAAACTCCCTAGGCCCTCATAATTTTTTATTTTCTTTTTAAACTTTAGTCATTTTTAAACTTTAGCTAAAATTGGCTATTTAAACAACAAATATTAAGAAGCATATGCAAAAAATTATAAATAAATAGTTAATACACCCAATTTACTTATTATAGAAAGAGATGGAAAAATAAAAGGTATCTTGGGTGGGGCTTTTGCATATTATTACATTAAGTGTATTTTTTTTATATTCAGAAGGTAATACCAAAGGTGCCCATGGTACGGCCCGCGGGTAGGCAGTAGAAATGGGGTTAGAGAAATGGATCATAGGCTGTTTTACCTACCGCTTGCCATATCGCCTATTCGACAGGTAATACCAGCAGGCGCCTATGGTAAAATAAACTATTATTTTTTATAAATATAATATATTTTAAATATAAATATACTATTATATTAAGATCCTTTATTATTTTTTATATCATATTTTAAATTCTACTTTGTTAAAAAATTAAAATGCATTAATCATTTCCGTAGGGTAGGATAAAAAGAAATCATTGATAATTTTTTTATTTTCATATAAAGTACCCCACATAGGTACTATATATAAGTCATCTGTTTAACTAGTAGCATAAAAAAACTTATATAAGCCAAAGCCACCAAATTTATTTATGGGCGAATGTTAACCTCACTAAAATTTTTCATTTGCTAGAGGGATCTACATAATTTGAATTAAATATTTAAATTTTTTTTAAATATTTATGTCATATATAATATAATGATTGTGCCAATTTTATAATATTTCAACAACTGAATAAATGGATTTAAGTGAATTATCTTTTTTATAGTCAATCACTTTCTCATTTTACCTTTTACCTTTTATCTTAATTTCCAACCAAGATTGAAATATTAATACAACGCAAGAGGATTCTAATATTCTAAAAAATAGATTCTTATTAGTGTATTTCATGAAAAACCCCAAAATATCTTTTTAATAAGTTTATGTTTTTTTTTGAAGTAGTTTTTTAACCCTATTTATATTCTCAATAATTTTTATTAAATAATTTTCACATTTAGTACTTTTTTCATTATCATACCAAAGTCAGTCATTTTTTGCTGCGTTTTGTACCAAATGTAGCCGAAATCAGTTGGCAGTGTTTGATACCTGGCTGCATTTGGGGCCAAATGTAGCCGACACGGGTTGGCTGGGTTTGCTCAAACACAGGCCAAAAACTTGACTGCGTTTGATACCAAATGCAATAAAAAAAATGGCTGCGTTTGAGCCTAATGTAGCCAAAAATGGCTGCCTTTGATGCCTAAAGCAGCAAACAATAAAATGATTGTGTTTGAATGGTTGCTTTTGATGACTTTTGTTGTAGTGATAGTATAAGACCATTGATATATAGTAAGAATACATAAGTCAACAAAAGTCAGAAATAAAAAGATAGAGGAGCTTTAGGAGCTTTAAGGACATTTTACATTACAGAAGAAACATCAATAAGGAAAATGAAAAAAATTTAAAGAAAAAAGAAAAGAAAAAGAAAAGAAAGAGAAGTTAGAAAGGGACCGCGGGCAGCATCTAAAAAGAAAAAGAAAGAGAAGTTGTTGAAAATCATAATCAAGTTTAAGCTAATTAAAAAAGAGAAATGCTTCCATGTAATATATATTTTATTGTAAATTTTTTACTTAAATTTATTATAATATTTTATTTAATCTAAGCCACTTATCATATTAATTTTTATAAATATGTTATAATCTCAAAATTTATCTTGTTTCAAAACTTAGGTAGGTAATAACAAATAAAGACTTATAAAATTAATCAGAAATAACTTTTTGAATGTTAAGGTGAACATGGACTTCTAATCAATATGATTCTTCATGTCTTGAGTAAATAGATGATACTAAATGTAATTGTTATTTAATCAAAACGTTATAATACATCAAAATAAAAAGGTTTTATAATACAACAATTTATTTAAAAGTAGTCTTCATACATAACTAGATGATTGTTTAACCAAATGGTGTATATGACAAACAAGCAAGTTTTGATAATGTACAATAACATATGGGTAAACATTTGTGATACCGATAATTGTATTCTCAAGCATTACAGAAACAAATATAAATATACAGAAAAATAATTCAAAGACAGTGGATAGTGTATGCAGAGAATACATCAGCAAACAAAATCTACTGATGAAAAGAAGACTAGAATGCTCAGAAAGAATGACACTAAAATATTGAAAAGAAGTCATAAAGAGCATCTGTAGTTATGAAGTTTAAGTCTAAATGAGTGATTGAATAAATCTCCTACAGATAAAGTCAGTATCAAGGAGCATCTGGCTAAGATTCTGATGAATCATTGCACAAACAAGTCAAATAAACTGCTTATACTCAACATTTGTCCAAATACAAAAACAAATTCAGTTTACAGAAGTAGAGATGAAACGGAGTTGAACTCAGACAAATGAAGAGCTAAAATAAAGTCACATTATTCAAGCATAAAGTCTATTTGAAACTAAAGAAGATCAAAGAACTTATCTGTAATCTTCTATAGAAGATATAGAAGAGGAAGTAGAAATAGCACAGAAGCTACAAAAAAACAACTTTGTTTGTCATCTTCATCTGCAAGATTCATCTGCCACTTGCAACAGACAAACTATCAGACAACCACTAAAGAAACGACTCATCTATGCCTCAATGATTCGTCTATTACTTTTAACAGACAACCCATCAGACAAACAATTAAAAAGAGAATTCTTTTTCGCCTCATAACTTCGTCTATCACTTATGATAGATAAATCATTAGACGAACCATTTGGAAGACTTCATCTGCAGCTTAAAACTTCATTTGTAGATCTCTATAGACAAACAACAGACAAAGTCATTTTGTCTGCTACTTACAACAAATAAACCAATAGAGAAAGCTACTTCATCTGGTGAAAGTTACTCCATCTGGTGAAAGAAACTTTATCTACTAAGAGAACTTCATCTGATGAGTAGTAAAGAAAAGAATTTCATCTGTGTTTCTATAATTCATCTGTCACTTATAGCAGATAAACTAGAAGACGAAGTAAAATGCTACAACAATCTCAAATAAATTTGTATAGACAAAGTTATCTATTATATGGATCTACTTAGACCCTCTTTATCTGTTACTTATAAGAGACAATCTAAGATTTGATCAGACAAAGTTCTCAGATAACATATGCCTGAATCTCTATAGCATATCATGAGGAGTAGAAACCACTTGTACCAAATATCACTAAGTGCAATCTTCGATCAAACTGTCATTCGAAGCAAATTCTATTAAACAAATTGGATAAATTAAGGTTAGCTGAAGATGAAAAAAATTCAAAAGAAAGCAGTCTTCACTCTGATAAATGTTACAACTTTCAAAGGTTGCATCCCTTAAGGATTAATGGGCCTTTTTTCAAATTAATGAAAGAATTGGTCATGCAGAAAAGTCTTCATCTGATGTTTGCTAAAATTAGAAAGATATCTTCTTCAAGGATGGTGTTGCAGGCTTGCAAGCTACAACGAGTTTATCAAGAAGACAGCTTTTCAATAAGAAAAAGTTCAGAACGGTCTTCAATATTCAACGAAAGCCAATTACCTCCAACAAGCAAAATTTTCTGAAGTAATATAAAGGTAGTGCAGTATCATCGAAGAAAGTTGAGAAAACTGGGAGAAAAATAAGAACAGAGCTTAAATGAGTAACATCTCTCAATTAGACTATGTTTCCTCCTAGATAATCAATCTCCGCTGTGCTGAAAGACAATGAGCCTAAAAGTTATATCTTAATCATATGTCTGGAGAATTGATATCTAATGTGCTTCAATGAGATATCATTTTATATATGTTTAAATTTTGTACAAATCGGCCTAGGTAAAGAGACAATGTAATGTGCAAAATGAGTACTCTTAATCAGCTATGTGAGTTTGTAGTAAGCTCAAGAAAACCACATTGTATAAGTTGTTGGTGAGCTCTGAAAATTTAATAAGTTTGCTAGTGATCTTCAAAACCAATGAGTTTTCTGGTGAACTCATGAAACTAGAAGAGTACTGGGAGCACTATGTTTATACTCCCTGGAGCTGGAATCTAGAAGAGTATTGTGAACACTGTTTAGGTCCCTTAAAGCTAGAATCTAGAAGAGTACTGGGGGCATTAGTGTATTTCCATTATATGAAATATAGTGAAACTCAAGACACAATGAGTGTGTACTCTTGGAAGAGTGAATATAATGATAAAGTTCTCAAACCACTATAAAAATTATTATATATTTTGTCTGTCCGATTATTTTATTTTGCATATAATTGTCTCATCATCACAACTCATATATCACTACACACCCAATTACCTCCTGAAATAAGAATTGCTAAGAGAAATTGAATTTGAAAGTAAAGCCACTATAACCAAACAAACAAATATGAAAATTGCATACATGCTGCATCATAGTTGTTGTTTAGCTCATTAATTTTTATTTAACCATAATTTTTATATGCTCAATTCACCTCTCCCCTCTTGAACTATTACATAGGACCTACAATGATGACCCCACACTCAAGATATCAAGTGTTGGAATTTAGTAAGGTTGACCTTACATTTAACTAAAGTTGTTCCTTTTTGGAGCATCGTAATAATTTTAGCAAAATTCAAACAAAAAGTGTTTTTTGTAATGAGGAAAAGAGTTTTTTTTTATTCTTTTCAACTACTTTTTTACACATTTTTATGTGATTTGATATTTTAGTTACCTAACAATCCACTTTTTATTATTATTATCTATAATTTCAATCACTATTTATCATATTTTTATACAAAAAGCTTATGTATTTTATATTTATTTACTTTACTTTTAATTATTATCCCTAATTATATCACATCATTTTTTTCACTTTTCTTTTACTTTTTCATTCTCTCTTTTTTCTATCTCTTTTCTTTGTTCCGAAACATACCTTAATTATCATGTTTTACACCCTCTAATTACTTAAAGGATACAAAATCATTTCAATTAGAGGTCTCTATCGGCTGTCATTTGAAAATGTATAAAATCACATATAACATATAAAAAATTACTTATATTAATTTGCATAAATATTAAAATATCATAATATTATTTGTAATTATTGTTCCAAGTGAAAGGAAGACCATGGAAAGTACAAATGTTTGGTGATATATCTGTAAGTCCCATGAGTAAAGAGAACTTTTTTAATAGATCCATACTCATTCTTTAATAGTGTTAATTTTGTAATCACAAGAATCTTGTATTGAAATGATTTTTAAATTATTAATTAACTAACCAATGTTAAAAATAATTATCAATTAAGATCTTGCTAAAGTTATCATGGGCGGCAATAGTGGAGGCACCTTGCGAGATTTTAATAAAACCGACCTTACTGAATCACAACCCAAACATCAATCCCATGATTATTAACCTTAATTAATTTGTATTATTATGATTTTAAAAAGCTTTCTTTTGGATCCTTATAAGCTGGTGATTTATAGCTTATGATAATACAAACAGTTTAAGAGGTTTAATCATCCAACTCTCATGAGTTTCACAACGTGTCAGCCTCTCAATGGCGCAGTAGACCAAATGGTAGAAGGATAACACTGCGAAAATCCAAACAAAAGGATAGCCAAACGTTTGCAAGGAAAGCAAAACCATAAATATATGGCTGAAAATCGGTGTTTTCACATAGGAATTAACGCATGTTTTAACATAAGAATGACGAATTAATCTAATTTCATCAAATCATTTTATCGGGGCTCAAATGAAGAGGTTTTACATTAAGCTTTTGTGAAAAAGATTTTAATGGATCATTTGTAAATATTCAATTTGGATGAATATTCTCAATAGATCATTTGAATTATTGTTGAAATCAAATAAGCAAATTATTTTTCAGATATGAACTAAGTATACCAAGAAATAATGCAGCTGACCTAATTATAGATGAAAAACAAATAAACACATAATGATCAAATCTGGATCCTTGCGTTTGGCCTTTTCTAGTGTGCAAGCATCCAAGATTCGTGTGGACCCCTGAATTGAATACACAAGTGTTGAGATATGGAAAATCAGATCGGCGACGGCCAAGGAACGGATGGTTGGGTGTACTAAATGTTCCATCTGGAAACTAACTCCATTGAGATGATTTCAAAACCATGTAACCGCTCAATTTAATTGCATGATAAAGCTTTGGGCAGTTTGATTGGTGAGAACAAATCAAGCTTCTAAAATCCATGGAATTAAAGTGTTAAATCAAGACTAAACGGCCCTTCAATGCTGTTACTGTTGATAGACGATGGTGGACAGAAAATCGGCGCAATGGGTTTTCCCTATCACCGTGGAATTGCAAGCTGATTTTGGTTGGTTATATTCAACTGAGATGCTCAATTGGCATATTGAAGAGGTGCAGAGAAGGCTCATGACGAGAGGAGGTTCTGCAACCAATGTGTAAAAAGCCCCAGCAACCAATGTGCAGAGAACGCATGTACAGCATAGCTCATGGCATCGCACAAGCAATAGGGAGCGCGCGTAGTTGAAGGCTAAAAGAAATTACAACCCTGCAACGCGCTTAGGCAGCGTGAAAAACCCACAGGAGGCGTAGTCAAGCAAGGACGCCTGAACCCACTGCCAGGTTGCGTAGTCAAGCTTGCATGCATGTTGAAGGGACATATTTCCAGCCACGTGCGTCGTTGAAGTGTGAACGAAATCCCTCTATCCAAGTAGCGTAATCAGGCCTCAACGGTGGAGTCAGGCTTTCCAGCAATGAGCATGGACGGCGTGGAGAGATCAGCTAACCAGTATTAAATTTTAATGCAAGATTTGTCTTTTGTACTTACGTGGCAAAAGTAGAAATTTTGACCACTAACAAATTTTAGTAACCCGTATATCTCGGATGGTTAGAACCATAATAAAAGAGAGAAGAAGTCAAGGGTTCGAAATTAAAGGGGTAAAAAATTACTTAATTTTATGATTTTCTTCTCACCTTTGAAAAGGTAGACCCCAAGAGGATAAGATTTGTCCTCCCTTATCAAGAAGTTGAAAACTTATTATGTAGAGAAATTTTAGGATTTTATATAACAAGAGGAATTCTCTATTAATAGCAACTAGGTTTTCAAAAAGGGGCTAGAAACGTTTTTGCTACGATAGAAAAAGAAAGAGAAAAAGAAAAAAGAAAAAAGGGAGATTTTCGATCAAGAAAAAGAAATTGCTATTTTCATTCTCCAAAAATTGGTAAGTAGAATTATTATTTTTGCATTAGTTAGATTTATAAAAATTAACACAAAAGAGAATGAATGCATCAAGTAGATTTATGAATTTGATGCATTAGATTATGCATTTTTAGTTGATGCATAAATTTATTTGAGAGCATAATAATTAAACTTTTCTTGAATTAATATGCTAGATTTATGGGGATTTGAATGCCAAATTTAGATAAATGAAATTCATGCATTAGATTAAGAAATCTCAAATTTATGTATTTTATTATAGTGAATTAAATGTATTAAGATATTATTCAAAGCATGATTTTTATAATTTGACTTGTTGGATTCTTATTTAATGTTAGAATATGATATTTTCATAATATTATTACTGTTTAGATTCTGGTTGAATCAACCAGAGAAAGATTCAAGAAAAAATCAAATTTTATTTAAACTGCCAATAGAAATTCAGAGATGGAGTCAGGCCATCAACCATAGCCTACAGACCAGACCAGGCCAAACAAGCTAGCCTAGCTAGATGGTAGCAAGCGGGCGACGACTGGCGCTGACGACGGTGAGCGGGCGACGACTGGCGCTGACAGTGGCGAGCGCGGGCGACGACCGGGGCTAACGGCGGGGAGCACGGGCAATGACCGGTGCTAACAGCAGTCGACGATGGCGATGGCGGTGAGGGCAGACCAACCAAATGGGTTTTTTTTTCTTTCTTCTCTAGTAGCCATGGTTACTACTGATCGAGGAAGAAGAGAAATTTGATTCTTCCAATCGAAAATCCAGAGCTACTTACCTAAACCAAAGCCAAAGTCTTGCTGCAGATCAAAGTAGAAACCATTATGCAGATGGGTTGATTTGGGTCACGGTCAATGAATGGTTAGATTTTTGAAATAAAGATCAGATTTTTCTTATCAGAATGGGCCCAAATCAAAAGCCGGATTAGATGGGAAAGCGGCCAAGCCGTCTAGCCTTGGCCAGCCGATCAGATCAGGCCGAAACGCACACTTTTAGCGTGCCCAGTCCAGCCCAGCTTGACAATAGCAGGCGATGATAGGCACTATCGCAGCGCATGTTGTCGACAGCAAAGATGGCGGGTGGCGATGGCGGGGTGGCAAGTGGTGGTGCGTGGCAGAGGGGAAAGATAGGTTCCAGCAGCCGACCTAGACGTGGGGAAGAAGAAACCTATCTAGAAACCCTAAGCTTAATTGAAATGGAAGGCTAGAATTAGATATGATATTTTGGGGTCCATAAATGCCAGATTTTAATAATTTTATAGTCATTTTTCACGTTTTTGAATGTTCTAGACTTGATGAATAGATCATATTTTCAAAACATGACTAGATCTTTAAATTTTATGTGGATGGATTTAAAGGGCTTAGATTTTATCCCTTAGATGATTGAATTGGTCTACTAGATCTGTCATGAATGTTTATATTCCTTATTCCTAGGTAATCCTTGTGGTTCATGGGTCAGATGATGATTAATAAAGAGAGATTGAACAAATTCATGGGTTAGATGATGATTAATTAAGAGATATTTTTCAGATTTTGTCCTTTCATTTTTGAACTTTCTGATCTCCGTTTTGGATGATCAGATAGTCATTTTTATGTTTTTTAGACCTTTCGGACACACTGGATGGGTCAAATTTTTTAAATTATGGCCAAATCTTAAAGTTTAATGGGACAACTACCAAGGCTTAAGATTTTTCTTCCCTAGATGTGATGGAGTGGCCCCTCAAACTAATTAGAAGATTACTCGAGTTATATACCCAATAGATGATAGAGAAAATTTGGGTTAAAAGATTAAAATAATTAGAGGAATACAAGATGTAGTACTTGTGCAGATTTTTGGTTAACACATGTACTAAGATTATTTTTTTGCTTACTGAGTTTTGTACTCACCCCTTTCATTTCCTCTTACAGATGGTCCATCCCAAGAAAATTAGGGTTGAAATAAGAGACTGCTCAAGAGAAATTTTACTTAAATCATTTTATGTTATCATTGATGTTATTGATATGTACTATTTTATTTTAGACTTGCTTTAAAGATTTATTGTTGTTAGAATGTAATAAACGAAATTAATAATTTTATATTTTATTTTTGTTTTCCCTTCACTATTTGTTTGCTTGTGTCTTGTCGCAGTGCATTCATTCATTCAAGTGTGGTAGATCTTGGAAAAACCTATCATACTGCCAGTGTGGCATTGCTATCCTGGGGTGAGTTGTCATTGTTGATATCAGAGCCAAACCACATGAGAGAAAAGAATGAATTTAATGCAAGAGTAAGCATAATGTAGAAGATGTTGTTGATAGTGGAGCAGATTTTATTAATAGTTATCAATTTTCTTTTGTACAAAGAGAGAGTGTAGGGCATTGATAAATGCTCCATCTTATGTACAGATTAGATAATATGGCTTCAGTACAACCACAACAAGAGGAGACTGTGACCAGTCTACCCAACCAGTCAGTGGTCGAGTCAGTTGCTTCTAAAGCAAAGAAAGTAAAGGCCCCCCACATTGACAGAGAGGGTAAACCAACAAGAGGTTGCCCTAGATGTTATGAGACAAGACTTCATGAAACAATTTATGATACTGAACTGAAAGTTTGATAGCATTGTAGAACAGTCTAGAGCAACTGGTTCAAGTGTCTCACCGTCTCAACCAACTAGAGTTGTACCAGAGAAATTAAGAGAGGTGCAAAGAGAAGCAAGAGCAGAAGAGCCAATGGGTTTAGCAGCAGATTTAGGTATGACTGCTAATCCACCAGTTAAAGAGACTACTCCAAGACAAGCTGGGAGAGGCAACAGAATAGCAGATGAGTAGAATATACATGATGATGTAATAGAGGTTCAGACCACAAGAGTAATACCACTAGCAGAAGCAAGAATGAGAACAAAGGATGCAGCCAATAAAAACGAACATGATAGAAGGGTCATGACAGATTTTTACAGACTAAACCATCTAGCTTTTGAGGGGGCAGATGGAATCATGACCGAGAAGTGGCTCATAACAATGAATAAGAAGTTCTCATTTTTGAATAACATAGACAGTCAGAAGGTTAGATTTGCTACCTTCCGACTAAAGGGAGACGCAGATTTGTGGTGGAATCTGAGAGCAAAGTTTTTGAAAGCAAGGGAGAGATTGTCACTTGCGAGAAATTTCAAAGAGCCTTCTTAAAGAAATTCTTCCCAACTACTACCAAAGGCAGAAAAAGCCCAAGAATTTGCAAATCTGAAGCAAGGACAGATGTCAGTGGTAGAATATGAAAGAAAATTTTCTTCTTTGGTGCGTTTTGCGCCAGACATCTTGGCCAGTAATGAGGCACGTAAAAGGAACTTTGAAGATGGCCTGTCTAATGGTATTAGATCCAAAGTATTATCAGCAAGGTGTCAAACTTTTGGGATGGCGATGGAGAGGGCTCTAGAAGAAGAGAAAGAGCTAGAAGAAATCATCAGAGCCATCGAGAAACGACAGCCTCCGGTCAACAGAGAAGGACCACCCTTCAAGAAACAAGCAGTGTCATGCCCAAGTTTATCTTCGAGGTTTGGGACATTTAAGAGTAAGAATCAACATCTTTCCAAGTAGCAGGTCAAAAAATGTGAATGATGTCAGAGATATTATTCTAGAGAATGCAATTTCCAAATGAGAACAAAAAGACCACCACGACAGAGACCGCACTGTTGGGTTTAGATGCTACTTATGCAAGCAACCTGGACACGTCGCTATAGACTGCTCTACTAAGAGAGAGACGCGACGCGAGGCCAACAGTCATATCAAAATCAACAAAGGCAGGAAGAGAGAATGAAAGTTATGGTCTTTGTCATCGATCCAGAGCAGAACAGAGCCCCGACAGATACTATAATTGGTATTGTTCGTATTGCTAATCTATTTGCTCATACTTTATTTGACAATGGGGTAGATAGATCATTTATTGCCTTTGAGTTTTTTAGAGAACACAATTTAAAGACTTACAAACTAGATAATGAGATGTTAATAGTATCACCTATGAGTGATAGTTTAATCATGGATCAGGTATGTCCATCCTATTCTATACATATAGAAAAGATGAGCATGCCCTATAACCTTATTGTAATGCCAATGAAAGACCTAGACATGATTCTAGGGATGAATTGGATGGGTAAATGGGTAGGGAGCATAAATTGCATAGAAAAAAAAAATCAAGATTAGATTGAGTAACTAGACAAAAGTGGTCTTTGAAGAAAATCAAAAAAAGATTTCACATTTGGTTTCCGCATTACATGCAATTAAGATGCTGAGATAAGGCAACCAAGTATTTATGATAGTGATGCTATCCATAAAAGAAAAAAGCTTGGCTCTAAAAGATATACTAGTGGTATGTGAATATCCTAATGTATTTCCAGAAGAATTGTTAGGATTACCGCCAGATAGGGAGATAGAGTTCATGATCAACTTAGTCCTTGGAACAGGTCCAATCTTCAAAGCTCCTTATAGAATGGCTCTAGTAGAGCTAAGAAAATTGAAGGAACAATTGCAAGAATTGTTAGATTTGGTTAAATCTGCCCAAGTGTGTCGACATGGGGAGCTCCTATTCTTTTTGTGAAAAAGAAGGATGGAAGCATGAGGCTTTGCATAGATTATAGAGAATTGAACAAAGTCACTATCAAGAATAAATACCCTTTACTATGCATAGATGATCTGTTCAATCAATTGCAAGGATCAATTATTTTTTTGAAGATAGATTTACGATCCGATTATCATCAACTAAGAATTAAAAATAGTGTCATACCAAAGACCGCTTTTAGCACTCGGTATAGACCATTATGGATTTTTGTGATACCCTTCGGGTTAACTAATGCTCTGACTGCATTCATGGATTTAATGAATTGGGTATTTCATTAATTCCTACATAGATGTGTGGTAGTATTTATAGATGATATTTTGGTTTATTCCAAGAGTAAGGAAGAGCATACCATTTAGCTAAGCGAGGTATTCCAGATCCTCAGAGAAAACAAACTATATGTCAAATTCAAGAAGTGTGAATTTTGGCTAGAAAGTATTGCCTTCTTAGGAAATGTAATTAATAGAGCCAGAGTATCAGTAGGCCCTAATAAGATTGAGGCTATGTTCAATTGGGAAAGACCGAATACAGTAATAGAAGTACATAGCTTCCTAGGAATGATTGGGTATTATAGAAGATTTATAGAAAACTTCTCTTCCATAGTAGTGCCTTTAACAAGGCTGACACACAAGAAGGTCAAATTTGTGTAGACTGATGAGTGTGAGAGAAGTTTTCAAGAACTGAAGAGGTGGTTGCAACAGCCCCTATTTTAATCTTGCCAAATAACAGAGGCAACTATGTCATTTATAGTGATGCCTCTAGAAAAAGCTTAGGCTATGTACTCCTGCAGCATAGTAGAGTGATAGCATATGCTTTATGCCAGCTGAAACCACATAAGAAGAATTATCCCATGCATAATCTAGAGTTTGCAGCAGTAGTGTTTACCTTAAAGATTTGGAGACACTATTTGTACGGAGAAAAAACAAAGATCTTCATGGATCATCAGAGTTTAAAGTACATCTTTTCTCAAAAAGAATTAAATTTGAGACAGGGAAGATGACTAGAATTGTTGAAGGATTATGACATCACTATCCAGTATTATCCTAGTAGAGCTAATGTAGTGGCAGATGCCTTGATTCATAAATCCTGTGCCAATGTGGCAAGATTGCTTAAGATCAGACAGATGAGAGAATTAAAACTGGAGGTGGTAACCCCAATAGAGAAAGTTCAACTCAGTGTTTTACAGATAAGATCTACCTTTCTAAAGAGGATTCAGACAAATTAGAAGCAAGACCAATTTATTTAAGAGATTCGAGACAAATTAGAGAGAGGAGAGACTTCTGATTTTAGATTTGGGGCAGATGAAATAATATTGTTCCAAGACAGAGTTGTCGTGCCAAGCTGTGCCAATCTCCAAAGAGAAATCATAGAGGAGGCTTATCAATCAAAGTTCTCAATACATCTAGGAAGCACCAAGATATATAGAGATCTTAGAGAAAGATATTGGTGGAACAACATAAAGAAAGAAATAGCTCAATTTGTGACACAATGTTTAGTATGTCAATAGGTCAAAGTTGACCATTAAAGACAAGCAGGCTTATTAAAACCTCTAATAATTCCAGAATGAAAGTGGGATGAGATTATAATGGATTTTGTAATAGCTTTGGCTAGAATAGTGACAAATTTTGATACAGTATGGGTGGTTGTGGTAGATAGACTTACAAAATCTGCACACTTCCTACTATATCGTAAGAAATTCAACATGGAACAAATGGCGGAATTATACCTAAAGGAGATTGTTAGACTCCATGGGGCACCATTTTCCATTATATTGGATAGAGACTCCATATTCGTATCCAAATTTTGGCAGAAGTTGCAAGAAGCAATGGGGACAAAATTGTGTCTTAGATCTGCATATCATTCTCAAAGTGATGGCCAGTCAGAAAGCACCATTCAGACATTGGAAGATATGTTGAGGGCTTATGCTCTAGATTTTTAAGGAACATGGGATAAACACTTACCAATGACAGAATTCGCTTATAACAATAGTTATCAAGCAAGCATCGGAATGGCCCCATTTGAAGCACTATATGGGAAAAGATGTCATACACCAATGTTTTGGGATGAAGTTGGCGAATGAAGATTGTTAGCGCCTGAGATAATCCAACAGACTGTAGAGTGATCCAAGTGATCAAAAAACGTCTTACGATTGCTCAAGATAGACAGAAGAAATATGCAGATGGGAAATGCAGAGATCTTCAGTTTGCTATTGGAGAACATGTGTTCCTGAAAATTTCACCTAGTGTTACAAGATAAGTCCTAGATTTATTGGACCCTTTGAGATTCTAGAGAACATCGGTGGAATGGCCTACCGTTAGCATTACTACCATCATTAGCTGGAGTACATGATGTATTTCATATCTCTTAGCTGAAGAAATATGTTCTAGATCTGACCCATGTACTACAAGCAGGGTAGTATCACGTAGAAAAGGATCGAACATATCAAGAATAGCCCTTACAAATTCTCAATGAGAGAGAAGTTAAAAAGAAGGAAAAGATGATTCGTCATGTTTTGATCCAGTGGAATAACTATAGTGAGACTGAGGCCACTTGGGAATCAGAAGAAGACATGCAAAAACTCTTTCCATAATTATTTTTCATGTAAGGGTTAAGTTTCGGGATGAAACTTATTTTAAGAGGGGGAGAATGCAATAACCCATATTAAATTTTAATGCAAGATTAGCCTTTTGTGCTAATGTAGCAAGCGTAAAAATTTTGACCATTGACAGGTTGACCATAGATTTTGTGATTTAAAAGATTTATTAATTATTTAAATATCAGCAACCCATGTAGCTTGGATAGTTAGAACCATAGTCAAAGAGAGAAAAAGTCAAGGGTTCGAAATTAGAGTGGTGAAAAATTGCCTAATTTTATGATTTTCTTCTCACTTTTGAAAAAGTAGACCCACAAGAGGATAAGCCTTATCCTCCCTTATCAAAGAGTTGAAAACTTGTTACGTAGAGAAATTTTAGGGTTTTACATAACAAGAGGAATCCTCTTTTAATAGCAACTAGGTTTTCAAAAGGGGGGCTAGAAACCTTTTTGCTACGATAGAAAAAGAAAGAGAAAAAAGAAAAAAGAAAATGGGAGATTTTCGATCAAGAAAAAGGGATTGCTATTTTCATTCTCCAAAAATCAGTAAGTAGAATTATTATTTTTGCATTAGTTAGATTTATAAAAATTAATGTAAAAGAGAATGAATGCATCAACTAGATTATGAATTTGATGCATTAGATTATGCATTTTTTAGTTGATGCATAGATTTATTTGAGAGCATATTAATTAGACTTTTTTTGAATTAATATGCTAGATTTATGGGGATTTGCATGCCAAATTTAGATAAATGAAATTCATGCATTAGATTAACAAATCTTAAATTTATGTGTTTTATTAGAGTGAATTAAATGCATTAAGATATTATTCAAAGCATTATTTTTATAATTTGACTTGTTGGATTCTTATTTAATGTTAGAATATGATATTTTCATAATATTATTGCTATTTAGATTCTGGTTGAATCAACCAGAGAAAGATTTAAGAAAAAATCAAATTTTATTTAGATTGCCAATAGAAATTCAGAGATAGAGTCAGGGCATCGACCATAGCCTACGGACTAGACCAGGCCAAACAAGCTGGCCTAGCCAGACGGCAGCGAGCAAGTGACACTGGTGCTGATGGCAGTGAGCGGGCGACGACCGACACTAATGGTGGCGAGCATGGGTGACAACCGAGGCTGACAGCAGCGAGCGGGCAACGACTAGCACTGACGGTGGTGAGCATGAGCGATGACCGGTGTTGACAATGGTTGACGGTGGTGATGGCAGTGAGGGCAGACCAGCCAAATGGGTTTTTTTTTCTTTCTTCTCTAGTAGCCATGATTACTACTGATCGAGGAAGAAGAGAAATCTGATTCTTCCAATCAGAAACCCAAAGCTACTGACCTAAACCAAAGCCAAAGTCTTGTTGTTGATCAAAGTAGAAACCATCATGCATATGGGCTAATTTGGGTCATAGTCGATGAATGGCTAGATTTTTAAGATAAAGATCAGATTTTTCTTATCAAAATGGGAACAAATCAAAAGCCGGATTAAGTGGGAAAGCGGCCAAGCCATCCGGCCTTGGCCAGCTGACCAGATCAGGCCAGAATGCACGCTTTTAGCGTGCCTGGTCCAGCCTAGCCGGACAGCAGCAGGAAACAGCAGGCACTGGCGCTGACGCATGTCATCAGCAGCAGAGACAATGAGCGGTGATGGCGGGGCGATAGGTGGTGGCGCGTGGCAGAGGGCAAAGATAGGTTCCAGTAGCCGATCTAGACGTGGGGAAGAAGAAACCTATCCAGAAACCCTAACCTTAATTGAAATGGATGGCCAAAATTAGATGTGATATTTTGGGATCCATAGATGTCAGATTTTAATGATCTTATAGTCATTTTTCATATTTATGAACGTTCTAGACTCGATGAATAGATCAGATTTTTTAAAACATGACCAGGTCTTTAAATTTTATGTAGACGGATTTAAAGGGCTTAGATTTTATCCCTTAGATGATTGAATTGGTCCACTAGATCTGTCATGAAATGTTTATCTTCCTTATTCCTTGGTAATCCTTGTGGTTCATGGGTTAGATGATGATTAATCAAGAGAGATTGACCAGATTCATGGGTTAACTGATGATTAATTAAAAGATACTTTTTAGATTTTGTCCTTTCATTCTTGGACTTCCTGATCTCCATTTTGGATAATCAGATAGTCATTTTTAGCATTTTTGGACCTTCCGAACACATTGGATGGTCAGATTTTCTAAATTATGACCAAATCTTAAAATTTGATGAGACAACTACCAAGAGTTGAAATTTTTCTTCCCTAGATGTGATGGAGTGGTCCCCCAAACTGGTCAGAAGATTACTAGAGTTATATACCCAATAGATGATAGAGAAAATTTGGGTTAAAAAATTAAAATAATAAGAGGAATACAAGATGTAGTACTTGTGTAGATTTTTAGTTAACATATGTACTAAGATTATTTTTCTGCTTAATGAGTTTTGTACTCACCCCTTTCATTTCCTTTTATAGATGGTCCATCCCAAGAAAAGTAGGATTAAAATGGAAGACTGCTCAAGAGAAATTTTACTTAAATTATTATATTTTATCATTAATGTTATTAAGATATACTGTTTATTTAAGACTTGCTTTAAAGATTTATTATGGTTGGAATATAATAGGTCAAATTAACAATTTTATATTTTATTTCTTTTTTCTCTCTACTATTTGTCTACTTATATTTTATCGTGGTACATTTATTTATTCAAGTATGGCAGATCTTGAGAAAGCCTGTCCTACTGCCAGTGTGTCATTGCCACTATGAGGTGGGTCGTCAAAAGCAGGCCCTGCCTACGCTACCAACGAGCGTAGTCATTCTTGTCTCCAATTACAGGCGTGTAGGTGAAGTGCATTAAAACTTTAGGGTGCGTAGGCAAGCCTGGCAGTCGGGCTTTTCAGCAATGAGCGTAGTCAGGTTTCTCCATAAGACAGCGTAGGCAACATAGAAAGATTATCTCCATCCAGCAACGTGTATTCAAGCTTTCCAAAAGCAAGCAGTCATGTGAATAGGTAACGTTGGAAAATCTTCCTTCTGATGTTGCCACCAATGCGCGTAGCCAAAGCCAGTGCCGTCACCTTCTCCATCTGAAACGCGCGGTCGATCACAAGGCAGCAAGCAACCACAGACGCAGCCTAACTACGCCGCCTGGGAGCGTAGTTGAAGTTGAGAGGGGGCAGCAGGCGTAGAACGCCCGTCAAATGTCGCAGCAGGCGTAGGCAGCATTAAAAGAAAGCAGAAGGCACTCTCCCTCTCCACATTGCAGCAAAAAGTTAAACCAACCAGAAGCAAGCATGGGGAGGAGGCGTAGTTGGAACCCAGCTTGAGAGTGTAGTTGAGCATTGCAGAAAATGACGAATGCTCATAAACGCAGCAATCAGAAATTCCAAATAAATGAATGGACGGTATTTTAAGCTGCCGAAGATGCGAAATTCCCAAATACGCAACTCAATCTCTATCAAAGCTGCTGAAAACTCAGCCTAGCTTGTAGTTTGAAATTGGCCAGCAAACCAGGCAATCCTAGCTACTGCTAGGTTGCAGGCAAAGGAGTTGACTAAGTTGCAGACTAATGAGTTGACTAAGAAAGACTTTGAAAAAAGTGTATGCCTCACGTGGGTATTAAAATATTCAAATGATCCACTCACGGTAACTAGGATGGAACTTATTTTGCAATCTATATAGCAAGATTATAAAATGAGAAAAAAGGGTCAAAAGTAATGATGCCTTCCACGACCTACTCTAGACGTGGAGTTTTTTCTATGCACATTCAATTTGTTTGTTGGTTTGGGTGTGCTGATCTTTAACAAGGTGTGAATGATACACTCTAAAGCCACCACCAAGGTTATATTTAATTGATTGAAAATTTCTATTGAAAAAAGATGAGCCTCATGTGGATCCATGAAATGTTTTCAATCTTATACAGGAAATTCCAATGAAACCGGAATTAAATTGGAACTTTAGGATACCACCCAAGGCTTGAATGATCATTATTATTTAAGTATTTTAAAAATTCAAATGACATTTTCAATTATATCAAAATTATTAGAAAATGCATGCCAAAATACTTAAAATGATCCAACTGGGTTGAGAGCACAGGCAAAGGCAAAATTCGGATACCACTCTCAAGGAATGCCGTCAAAGGCAAAATCTCTGACATTGCTCCCAAGGAGCACAGTTAGAGACAAAAGTTCTTGACACTACCCCCAAAGAGCATGATCAAAGACAAAACTTCTTGACATTGCTCTCAAGGAGTGCAATTAAAGACAAAAGTTCTTTATACTGCTCCCAAAAAGCGCAGTTAAAGGCAAATCCCTAAGTCCGCGCCTAAGGAGCGCAGTCAAAGGCAAAATTTTTTAACTCCGCTGCCAAAGAGCACAATCAAAGACAAAAATTTCCTAACTCTACTCCCAAAGAGCGCAGTCAAAGGCAAAAATTTCCTAACTCTACTCCCAAGGAGTGCAGTCAAAGGCAAAAATTTCTGACTCTGCTCCCAAGGAGTGCAATCAAAGGCAAAATCCCTGACTCTACTCCTGAGGAGCATAGTCAAAGGAAATTTTTTCTTACTCCACTCCTAAGAAGCATAGTCAAAGGCAAATCCTTGACTTTACTCCCGGTCCTAAGGGGCACAGTCAAAGGCAAATCCTTGACTTCACTCCCGCTCTTAAGGGGCACAATCAAACACAAATACCTAACTATACTCTCAAAGAGCATAATCTGGAAATTTACATTTTCCTTCCCAAGAGCGTAGTTGGAAATTTTACAAGCTTTACCCAAGGAGCGTAGTTAAAAATTTTACAAACCACCTCCAAAATATCCCCTTCATTCTCTCATTTGAGATACACTTTTCTTCTTTACTAAAGGCTTTGAAGATTCTTCATGAAGGAAGTGTCTCCCTTGATGCTAAAGGCTTTTAGCTTATTGAATATTTACTCTTCACGAGGCGGGTGTCTCTCCAACTCCAAGGGCTTTTAGCCTACTGGATATTTTTCTTAGTGCATGAAGGCACTTTGCCATTATTGCATCATGGTACATACATAGGTCTAGCCCACATTATAGTAATTGTAGATCCCACATGATTAACAGATAACAAGATGCTGCCAGATTAAATAGTTAAAACATACTTAAATTGGCAAAACACTAATTAAACTCTAAAAATAGCAAAGTTATTTTGGAAGACATCCCATGAAAATTAGGAAGATAATGACATAAACCCTACCCATTATCTCAAAGCTAATTAGGGACTGTCATTAGCAATAGCTACTATCATTAATGTTAATCATAATTATACTTAATTAACTTAATGTATAATTAGGCTTAATCAATATAACCTAAATCTAAGATCTCTCACTGGTTAAACAACAGAGATTATCCACTTTTGATTTTCCATGGGATATTGAAAAATATCACTCACTTGGTTACCCAAAAGCTCAAGTTTAGGACTGAGTTATTGAGTCATGATTCACAAAGTCAAATCTTAGCAAACACCACTCACCAAATCATTTAAAAGTCTAAATTTAGGATCTAGTCGCTAAGTCACGACTCGCCAAATCAAACCCTAGTAAAATCATTTCAAAGCAAATAAACTCAGTCAAACTGGCTCACTCTTCCTAAGCTTCTCATAAGCAATTAAGAAAACCAAGCTAAACCCAATCAACCTGGCCCACTCTTCTTAAGATTCTCATGGGTAATTAAGAGAGCTGAGCTAAACTCAATCAACATGGCCCACTTTTTTTAAGTTTCTCATGAGTAATTGAGAGAGCCGAGTTAAATCCAATCAACCTAACCCACTCTTCCTAAGTTTCTCATAGGTAATTAAGAGAGTTGAACTAAACTCAGTCAACCTGGTCCCACTCTTTCAAAGCTTTTCATAGATAATTGAGAGAGTCAAGCTAAACCCAATCAACCTAGCTCACTCTTCTTAAGCTTCTCATGGGCAATGCAAGAAAGCTGAACCAAACCTAGATACCTATTTTTTTAGTCTTTTTTAGGTTTAAACATAATATAGATCACCCAGTCCTGAGTCCTTTTAGGATATACCAGTAGGGTCGTAAACCACCTAATATTTCTATGGTATTCTATAGTTTAAACAATAGAAATGACCCAATCTTTATTCTATCCGAGACAAACCAATTTGATCAAAAAACTCATTCTTTAGGTTGACCAAGAGTCTAGCAACCCAGTTAAGAGCCATGTCATTCTCTCTGCTTATTGGCTTGAGGCGATTTTCTAAATTTCAAGTTATCGCAATATGCTCAGCGATTCCAAAGGCTTCACATATTTATTTTGAGAGAGTATGTATTTTATTTTTAAGTTTCTAGATATATTGTATTTTTTTAATGAAGAGTTTTCTTCCATTGTGAAGATATAATTAGAACCAGTTGTTGTTTGAAAAGTGAATATATAATTTTTTGTTGTACACAGCAAGTGTAATTAATTGAGGACATCAATATAAAAATAAAAATTATTTGATTCATTCCAATATAATAAATCTTTATATTATTTTATTGTTATTTAACTTTCTCTTTTTTGTACTTATTACAATAAGTAGGCAAAAATGCCTTCTTCCTTGTGTAAAAGAAACCACACATACAATCCATCTTTAGTCACATTTTCAATGAAGATCTCATGCCCAATGTGAAATCAAGGAAATGAAAAAAGAGAAAAGTTGTTATCATTTCCATGTAAAAGTAATCAAACGTTGAAATATTCATGATATACGTAAGTAGTGAGACATATCATATAAAAAGAATTAAATGGGGGAGAGAAGAACCTAATAATAAAATATTTAATATTATATCAATGAATGCTTCACATGCCTTTAAGGGTTTAACAATTATAAGATGAATGATCATCTTATCCTTCCTTTGGCATATCTCAGTAGTAGACTTAGGCTTTAAAATACATTCAAGTACATCAAACTAGTTAGTCCCTCTAATGGGGAAATAAACAAAAACATTAACATTTTGAGAACAAGGTTGGGCTTTACCCAAACTACTCTTAGAAAATCTTGCCTATAGATACAATAAGACAAAAAAAAAAGAAGTTAGAGTGCATCTAGAGTGATCCCGACGTAAATACTTCAACATTATAATTAACAATAAGATTGTGGAAGAGGTCTAGAGATAATTAAGAACTCTTGTTCGTAGATCATGCATACCTACATTTTTATAATTGGGCTTTAGCCAATGTGTAAGAGGGGCAATGTTGTACACCATGGCGACAAGAATTTCCAATGAAAGTCTTCTTTGGTAATTATACATCATCTTGTTCTATTAGAATTTTTCCTTATTGCAATACCACCTCCTGGTGAAATCACATGGAGCCATGTCAAAGTGTGAATAGGTCTCCTATCTAACTTCAGGTCTAATGTGGCAAACTTGCCAGCTATGAAGTTTATCCTCTTTTATAGTTTTGTAACACTAGTCCTTTCTTAAAGAGATGTGATAGAACCTATCACTCTTATTTACTTGGTCTTTTGTGTCCACTTTCATGAAGCTTTATTATCTTGTGAAACTTACGCTCGTGTACTAGCATTAATGGAAATCTATTTACTAGTGTTAAGGCAGGCTATTCTTAGCCTCTATTAAATTCGCCACGTGTGGAAGCTTTTCTAAGTATATAAACTTGCTCCAAATGGTGTATATAAGCTTCTGCCCATCTCCTTATCTACTTTCTACTAAAAATCCAAGGATATTTCAGAGTTGGATCCATAAAGTTCCATTTAATGAATAATTCAGATTCTAATGATGAGATTTTCTAATTGATTTGGGAGATCGAGCTCCTTTAAGCTCACTAGAAGTCTGCCCATTCATCACTCTGGTGATTGACTGATGCCTTATCGAACACGCCATTGGCCATGGAAGAGGACTTGGCATCAAATTATTGAACTCAAGGTGGTTATAGATGCCCTAACTAAATAAAATTCAGTTTTACCTTTATCATTGCTGATAATGACCTTTTTTACTTACTAAATAAGGGAACTATTTGTACTTTTGAAGTTGCGGTCTGTTCTTTAAATATACACGCTGTTTTCAATGAATTCACTAATTACTATCTTTTTATTCCTCAAGTGACATGACTCTTTTAACGTCTTTATTTATTCGAACAATATTCCCACTTTCGTTTATTCTCGCGATCTCGATCATTCAACACTTTCAGTCAGTTAACGCTTTTGATCTGTTAATGCTTTCTATCCATTGACACTTCCGATTGTTTGATACTTGTGCGATGTCTTTAGCCTTCTCAATAACCAAGTACTTCTGCAAAGAAAAGACCATTTCTATCCACTTTTTAAATTTTCTGCTTTTGAGGCAATTTCTCCCTCCTGTCAATACTTATGCACACTCCGATCAACTTATCGGCACCATTTTTTGAATTTCAAAATAGAAGTTTCTATACTCAAGTTTTGTTCAATATTTTGATTTAATTCTTTTTTAAAATGTAATTAGCCTATGTTTTAGTTAATTATTTTTAAATGCAATTGTCTGAGTTCGGTATTCTTTTTTAAATGCAACCGGTGTGGCCAAGTTTAATTTAGTGTTTTGGTTTAATATTTTTTTAAATACAATTGGCTTGGCTCAGTTGCATTTGGTATTTTTGTTAAATTATTTTTTTTAAACATAACTGGCCTAGCCGAGTTGCATTTGGCCAAGCTAGATGGATTTTAAAAAAATAATAATAACCAAAATATCAAATAAAAAAATAAAACAAAACAACCAAACAAAACTCAGCCGGGCCAGTTGTTTTTGAAACAAAACAACCAAAATACCAAACAAAACTTAGTTAGTTACATTTAAAAAAAATAACTAAAATACCAACAAAACTTGGTCAGTTGTTTTTTAAAACAAAAATTAAACCAAAATATAAAAAAAAAAATTGGCCATATGAAAATCATTATGACCTGACATGAAAGTTTCGATCAAAACATATAAAAAATTATTTTCCTTTATACAATTAAAATTATAATATTTCTTTTAAATATTTTTATTTTGAGCTAATAGAGAAAATTGTAATATGAACTTTTCAATGACTGATGTCAAGTATTGCAGAAATGGTTAATTATGAACTCCAAAGAAATCATTTTCATGAAAATTTTAATAGAAATACTCATATAAATCATTTTCTTGTATCCAACTAGAGTTATATTAATCCTTTAAACTTTTTCAATTTATCTATTTTTCCGTTGATTTACTTCATTACTAATTTCAATATTCTTCTAATATCATTTTTTCTATTAATTTCTTTTATACTTTTCTGTTTACATTCTTTGTTTCATACAATTACCTGAACTCAACTTTTGTATTTAAGTGTGAGACATATGTGACCTAAGCTATCATTAGTCAACATAAATTTTCAATATAAATAATGAGGTTATTTTGAAGATACGAATGACGATTAAAAAAATTAAGAGTCAATTTACCTTGTTGCATGTGGTGTGCGATCTGATGAGTCCAAGTTGTCTGATTTTTTCATCACATATCTTACCATAATTTCAAACCTTGTGAACATTCAATTTCTAAACAGACAACAGGAAAATAAACTGTTTGCACTTTCGTGGAAGGCTGGAATGAATGATTTCATCCACCAACCCAACGTTCTGGTTCATGTGCACAAATCTGCAGCACGCTACGCAGAGGTTTCATGCGCTCCACGGTAACAGCCGTACGATGGATCCAACGGTTTGCTTTATTCTTACAGCATACCTTGCGTAGAAATCATCTAACAATATACACGCACCCCATGTGCATTATTCGCAGAAATTCCTACAGCAGGTCTCCTCTCCCTATTCCACTTCTAATAGCGCCCAAAATATTCTGAGCAAGTTCTATATCAATCATTTTTATATTTGAGTAAGATTTAAATCAATCATTCTATTTATTCTCAAACATTTTTATTACCTTAAAAGTCATTCCATTTATTTTCAAACATATTTTTACTACCTTAAAAATCATTTTATTTATTCTCATATATATTTTTATTACCAAAACAAATAAAAATTCATAAAATTGTCCAAAACAATTTTTTCAATATTGAACCCTACATGGATTTATAATCAAAATAAGATTTAATATTTTAATTAAATAACTATATTAAACACAATGGTTGTTTTGAATTTTAGGTGCATATTATACTTTATAAAAAAAACAGAAAGGATGCATTGTGTATTGAAATACATTAAAGAATTATTCATACATAATATTCAATAGATGAGGAGTGCCAACTATGTTAGACAACACTTCCAACTATGTTAGACAACGCTTCACTATTGATAATTAAATGAAAAATTATTCAACATAGCCATTTGTGCCAATAACATTTTTTATTTTTCATGTGTTATAATATTTTGGTAAGATCCAAACCAAAAATCATAATTAATATGATTTATTTGGTCAAATTATTTAAGAACATTTTAATTGAAAATCCACATAACCTTCAACATTAAAAGGATTTATTTCTATATAATTTTATAAGTTTATATTTTGTGTGACCCATCTAAATTTTTAATAAAGATGATTTTTGAAATAACAAAAATAAGTATAAAAATAAGTAAGGCTATCAATTTGGATCTTATTAAAATTTTATAACTTGTAAAATAAAGATGTGATGGAGATTATAAAATAAATATTTACAATATTGGTGTTAATGTTTAAATATTTTATTCCTCAGTATTGTAATATTTTATTTCTTTTGATAATAAAAATATGTACGAGAATAGATATAATGATTTTTAAGGTAATAAAAATATGTTTGAGAATAAATAAAATAATTAATTTAGATCTTGCCCAAAATATTTTGAGCACTATTGAAAGTGGAACAGGGAGAGGAAACTTTTTGCATGCTTGTAGGAATTTATATGTAAAGTATGTTGTGGGAATAACGCACATGGGGTGCATTTACACATTTTCTACTTAAAAGTGTGTTGTGGGAATGAGGCAAACCATTGGATTCATCGCGCCCTTAGTTAACTTAAGCATCCAAATAGCATAGCTAGCCACAACTCTATTGCCCTCTTAATCTTGACTCTTTTGGGTAGTCCTTATTCAGAAAATCAACACTTTCAAATAGCGTTTAAGTCTAGTCAGCAGACGGTGAACTTCAGCAGCTACGTAAACTAAACTAAAATTCAAGCTATAGCTTATTTTGTACATAAAGGAAGATGATATCAAAACCCATCTCATAATTTCTTGGCGTTTGGATTATCCATAACGTCCGCTCGGTATCCCACGAAAACTATGCAAAGGTTGCTGCAAGAGCAAGACAGGCTGAATAATAGTGTGCAAAAAATGCTAATTATGATATTCATTTCAGTATATAGTAATATTACAATATCTTGTGCTTTTATTATCTGCTTAAATAAATAAAAGTTGCATATAAAAATAGAGAAATGGTCATTGAGAATTGTTTTTATAATTCCAAAAATAGAGAATAGTGCACATAATCGTATTCCCATTTCTTCTTGCATGGTGCATAGTTTGAGAAATAGTAGACTGGGAATTAATAGGGACAATTTCATGATAGATGAGCACCAAAATACAGTAGATCTGACGGTAGCGTATGACGAATAAAACTTCAAATGGAAGCTAGAAATGCATCCACAAACTTCCACGCAATTGGCATTTTTGATCTCGTATGGAAAGGTTCCAAACTCCCACCTCACCAAAAACAC
>JAYJMB010019283.1:0-23554 GCA_036873735.1 Pouteria campechiana
TCCGAAACATGGTGTACTGTACACGGTGTCAACCCCCGGAGTGGGAAGTCCTCCAGGCTCCAACAACATGCCAAAAATAATAATGGAAACTTAATATTTTCTAGCTTAGTTCAGCATCTAAAATAAGCATTTTGATACATGAACAAAGAAGAAAAATAGGTGTACAAAATTGAAATCCGTTTAAGAGCAGAAGAAAGGCCTCCTAAATTGAAATAGTAAATCTGAAATATTCTTAAAAAATTGAAATATAAAAAAAAGAGGAAAGAGGCGTAAAAAATGAAATCTGAAATGTTCTTAAAAAATATTTTTTCAATATATTTTTTCATACATTTTAATATAATTTAATATCTTAATAAACTAATACATTTAATATTTTTTTATTATTTATATTTTTAATTATTATTTTTTATTTTCATATAAAAACTAACTTATTTTTATCGTTATTGATTTTATTTATAAAAACTAATACTAACTTAAGAATTCAGATAAGGCCTGGAAGTAGTGTAGATTATCCTATCACATGTTAAATTACCGTCTTTTGCAGACGCTCTAAAAGCCAAGCGGCCGCAGGCAATACCGTTTTGTGGTTTACCATAGCAATTTGGTTTTTGCATCAGACATAAATCCATTCCCCTAACCATCCCAATCAACAAATTAAAATCCGTAATCCAAGAATCAAAACTACGGAATTGACCCAGCAAAACCAAAGGAAAAAAAAAAGCACCAAAATAATAGCAATGCGCCAAAACACTGCTAAACATGGACATCCGACACCAAAGCCGTCCAATTCGCATAGAAAGTAACGCACGTTCGGCTTATTTAAAATCTCATTAAAAAAATCGACAAAAAAACCCATTAAATTTTCAAATAATCAACCATTCCTTCCACGCACGCGTTGCAAACGGGTCGGTGTATGAAGTTGACTTCCGAGTATCATTTAACTAGCTTGCCACGTATGCTTCGCAGACATAGCTGTACCGGTCTCCAGTGCTTCGCAGTTATCTTCTTCCTTCCCTATAAATACCTCTCCACAACGCAAAGGTCCCTCCCTACCTTTTCCTCAGCTGGAGAAAGAAAGATAATGTCTCGAGCCGTTGGAGTCGCAAGCTCGCCTACATTCTCTCCATCTTGGGCCCCACATTTCTGCAAAACGTCGTCGTCTTCTCCATCTCCCAAGACGCCGCCTACTACTTCTTCCTCTTCTCCTTCTTCTTCTGTACGCCTCCGATTGCTGCAGAAGCAAGCTAGTGGGTTCGGCAGGAAAGATGCTTCTTCCGTCGGAGCCCTTGATCCTTCTCTGTCTCCTCCTTCTCTCCCTACTCCTCCTCCTGCAGCTACGGCTGGGGCTTCTGGTGCCGTGTTGAAGCGAAAGAGGCCGGCGCGGATCGACATCCCGGTGCTTTCTTCCTTGAGCCTGACAGTTCCGATCGCGTCTGAAGGGGTTAAAGAGGTCGAGGTCGAGGGGAAGCAGTACTCTGTTTTCTGTAAGAAGGGGAGGAGGGAAGCGATGGAGGATCGGCACGTGGCTGTCGTTGATCTCGATGGAGATCCCAAACAGGTATTATTTTGCTCTATCTGGGAAAAAAGATCTTTATTTTTGTTTTTTTTTCTTTTCCTTTTGAATTTGTTTGAAATTGTTTAGAAGAATATAAACCAGGAGTTTAGGCAAATGATGAATTTGCGGGGCTGGAAAAAAAAAAAAAAACGAACTTTTCCTCTGCGGGCAGCATCTCTAAAGGCTAATTTGCCGTTGGCTATGAGAGAATGCTTTCATCTGTTGATCAGTCATCCGCAATTGATTAGCTCTTTGGTGAAATATAAAGGCCCAGCTAACAGTAGGACGCCTGCAGAGAGTTGACATCAGTAAAATTATGAAATATAAGTCGCCCCATTGAAGAGTACATAGGGAAATTTGCAGAAATTTATAAACAGTTGATTGATTGTTGTTTCTATTGGTGTTTGTCAGGCCTTCTTTGGTGTTTTTGATGGCCACGGAGGTTCAAAAGCAGCTGAATTTGCATCAGAGAACATGAGTAAGAAAATCATGGCTGAAGTGATGAAAAGCGGAAAGAATGGCTTCGAGGCCGCCATTAGGAATGGTTATCTGGCTACGGACTTGGAACTGTTGAAGGGGGACGTTCAAGGTGGCGCCTGCTGTGTAACTGCACTGATCAGGAAAGCAGATCTCATTGTCTCCAATGCTGGAGACTGTCGTGCTGTTTTGAGCAGAGGAGGGGTGGCCGAAGTCCTGACAAATGATCATCGGCCCTCCAGGGAAGACGAACGCGAAAGAATACATCGCCTTGTAAGTTAAATCACTTCTCCTTCATGCATTGGTTTTTACAACAACGAGCGCACTGCCCCAGCCCCTTTTTTCAGTAGTATCATCTGGTAGTATAGGGGCCCAAATATCATCTTTTTAACCAGATGGATCTGTGATGGAGGATGGATGGCTGTTCTGACATCCGATTGTTGGTGACCGACCTTGTCCACAGCATCTTTTGCTTAGGCCTCTTAAACTGTCTTAGCAGTCCCCCTCATGGTAGTTTCTATATCATTGGGTTTGGACTGAAGAACTTCTTCTTTCAGGGTGGCTACGTTGATTGCTTCCGGGGTGTGTGGAGATTACAAGGTTCCCTGGCTGTATCCAGAGGTATTGGAGATTCCCATCTTAAGCAGTGGGTCATAGCTGAACCAGAGACAAAAGTTCTAAGAATCAAACCTGATTGCGAGTTCTTGATCCTTGCCTCAGACGGCTTATGGGATAAGGTAATTTGATTCCTGGAGTCACAGTTCGTGTTGCTTTTCTGCTAAAATGCTGTGGCTGTAAGGGATGATATTTGAAAACTGAGTTGTGAAATATCCTTTTGATTCCAGGTTAGCAATCAGGAGGCAGTGGATATTGCTCGATCAATGTGTGCAAAAGCTGATGAGACATCGGCCCTTTCTGCCTGTAAAAATCTTGTTGATCTGTCCGTCTTGCGAGGTTCCGCTGATGATGTCAGTGTCATGATAATCCGACTGGGGGACTTCATTTGAAGGACAAGACTCGCATTTCATTGGCTATTTCTCAGATTTTGACCATTCTTTCATTCATTTGCTCATTTCTAACATGAATAGATTAACTGACTTAGAGATTTCATCTATTTTTGTATCTAAGATTCGATTCACTGTACGACCATTCATTGATTTCTTCCTAATATGATGAATAATTGATTTGTAATTCTTTTATTATTTTTGTATCCAAAGCTTCTAGTTGTAGATATGTTTGTTTGGAATTCGTGCGTGAAGTTTCTTTCTTTTTTCAACCTACTCAGGTCCCTAATTTGAACTTTCTAGATAGAATTGGATCTATGAATATTATGGATGAATTCAAGACCAGGGTGCCTTGCCATGAAGTGAATTTATCTCTAAGTTGCGTGTGGGCCAGTGTAAACTAGGCGAATTTATCTCCAAGTTGCGTGTGGGCCAGTATAAACTAGCAAGCATTAAATAGACGGGGATGTGAAATGGTCAAATGGGTGATTGAAGTTTGAAATTATCTGGAGTGTAAATTGTGTGATTATAAATTTAAAATCAAGACGATGAAAACTAAAATTAATGGGACTTCAAGATGTTAAAATAGAAATAAAGCAAGCACGGAGCAATGTCAAGTGATTTGACCAAAAACTATGGGTATTGTCATAATTTGACAATGAGAGTAAATTTTAAAAATATGTGAGTATATTGCATAATTATTATATTTTATACTTGGTGAGCCCATTTGGATAATCGCTTTTATTTAAGCTAAACATCATCAATTAATGTCTTAATCCTCTAAATTGGGTGCGTATAATTTCTCAATTATTATTTTTTGTAAATAAAATTTACTAAATCATCCTAAAATATAGTTTTCTTATGATAATTTTTAAAAATATTAAACTAAAGTATCAAAGTTCATTAAAGTTTAAATATATATTTTAGACTTACTTTAATAATGACTTTGTTATATTTTTTTGATATTTTATATAATATTTATTTATTTTCAATGGACTTCTTCATCTATATTTGTAAGCTTTAACTTAGTTTAACAATCTTAAATTTTGTTCAATGGGCTTTGATGAAGTTTTACAAAATTTATTGAGTTGTGATTCACTATGGACTTTGTGTAAGTTTGGAGTTTCATATATGTTACATTAACAAAGATAATGAAATTATGATATTGTTGGACCAAAACTTTTTATTCATATTAGATGTGAAAGGAATAATTATTGACAATTTTATTAAGGTTAATATTAAAAAACTTATTTAAAGTATTTTAATGATAGGTGATGGGCTTCAACATATTTCAATTTAGTTTTAACATAGTTTAATAGACTTTAACTAGGTTTAATAGCATTTAATAGACTTTAATACCTTTAGAGGCTTCGGTGGATGTGTGGGCCTCTGTACTGAAATGGGCTTTTATATTTTTAATTTGCTAGAAATATTTTTAATAATATATTATGACTTTAGAATACTTATTAATTAACAAAGACCATTAAGAATAATATATAATACAACTTGTGGGGCATTATCATGAAATTGCTATTCAATATAATGAGGACAACAACCCTAAATGGGTTTTCACATAGTTTAACTTTATTGAGTATAATTTAACTTTATTCAATAGAATTGAATTGGATATAATGGGCTTAAATGAGCTTCAATACTATTAAACCCAATTAAATACATTTCATTGATTGGCATCATGTAGATATTAGACTTAAAGTATTGATATCTATATTTATTTGTTTAGTTTTTTTTAGGACTAAATATGTTCTAATGATTGTTAAACAATTTTCTTGGCTTAGTATTATCAAAAACATTAATAATATGCTTTATCTATACCTTTATTGAATTATCGTAGTTTTAAAATGGCTTTTATAAATATTATTAGGTCATAACAATGTTGAACTCTACTTTTATTGAATTATTATAGTTTTGAAATGGCTTTTATAAATATTATTATGTCATAACAATGTTGAATGAAGCTGAATAGACTTTAACAAGCTTTAATTATGTTTAATTGGCCTTAATAGAGTTTAGTTTAGTTTAAGTGACTTTAATAAACTTTAACATAGGATTTCATTATGGACTGATACTATTTTTGACAATTTTTATCAATAATTTTTTTACAATTATTTATTAATTTGCAATAATATACCCGAGATGATTTATCGTAAGCATCATGGTGGTCCCTTATTTCACTCATCGGGGTGCATATTCTCTTCACTTAACCATGATGATGGTTCGACGACTGCGTCTTTCCCTAATGAAAATTCCTAGCCAGCAACATACGCAAATGCCACCTCTACCATCTCGATCACTAGTACCCCAAGTGTCATGGTGTATCTCTATCGTCTAGTCGTTGCAAAACGTAAAATGGATTTTTATTATCTAACCCATGGAAAAATGGGTTTTTGCTTTGAAGCTAGTCTAACTTCCATCATGATGTACAAAGAGCAAATATGGCAATAAGCGGCCAGTTCAATTATTCATGTAAGGTGATAAACAAGATATGCTCAGTGGGTTTTCTGCCTTCACATCAAGGATAGGCAATGATTTTGGTTTTTTTTTCTCCCTCTTTCTCCTCTTTCAATTTTCCTTTTTCTTTTGTTCTCTACACTCATAGTAGGAGCTTCCTTTAGGAAGGTTCTTATCAAAAGTAGCAAAACTAGATCAGGCAAGCCATTCATCATAACAGCTGAAGCGACAGCAATGGCTAAGATTTGGACCATAGATCAAACCAAAAACTATTAATCAATCCTGTTGCTAGTGGGGAATAACATAGATTGAGCTTGAGAATAGTGGCTTAGAAGCAAATTAACATTTTTAATTCATAATCAAAGTCATATCACTCGTAGAAATTGAAGTTAGCATGAGATATCTTAAAGGGATTTTGTCAAGGAATTGCAACAAGAGATAAGTACTAAAGCTAGCAGATTAGCCATATTAGACTTCATCTCCCTTGGGAGGCTTATTCTAACCCAAACATTGCTCCATTTGGAGCCAAGTACACTCTAAAAAGCACTCCTAATAGGACTGAAGTATGCATAAACCTCAAGAATGCCTTTTTAACAAGGAAACCTCATTATCCCAGTAAACAACATCGTATCTCATACTCATCGGCATAAGCTCAACTATAAAAAATCAGGTATATACATTCTAAGAACATAAGCTCTAAAAAGGGGCCCTTTAATATTTTTTCTATCTTATAGGATCTCTAACAAGGATTCATTAAGAGTAGTTTAGGTGCAACCCAAACATTGGCACCGTCTATTAGAAGGTTTGTCAACTAAGTTATGTTGGACACATATCCTAACAATATGAATCCTACTCCAACCAATTCCTCAATAAGAGACAATTCATCTCCCATAGTTGATCAAGGCAACTCTTGAAACACCACATCAACTTCTAGAATTGACGTGCTTCTAGAATAATTACTACAAATGAATAGCCTCATAATGTAGTAGATACAACAATAGGTGAGAAGACAATCCTCCAAAAAGAGAGAAGCTTCTGAGGGAGCTAGAGAGAGATGTCATGATAAAAGCTAATTGTTCAATAGTTGGAACTATCAATATAATCACTAGCAAATTAACATCAAACAGAACCCCCTCGTAGGAAGGAGTGCTTAAGCTAAGTAAATCAATTTATAGTTAAAATTTTTATATCACTTGAATAAGCACACTGGATTTAAGAATTTTTGCAAAATATTTGTAACCATTTCTGACCATTTACAGTGGATTCAACTACCTATCTTCAACAAGTTCAACAATAACGTCTTAAATAATGGGGCTTATCGACTACAGTAAGCCAACGGAAAAAAACATTTTGAGGACTTGAAACATTAAGCATCTTTAGATGTATTATCAATAGTCAAACAAATTTATGATTGTAATTTTTATGTCACATGAATATTCATATTACATTCAAAATTTATTGCAAAATATTTCTTTTCATCGATGAAATATCTTTTAAGTTATAACAAAACAAATGTTGAGTCTAATTTTCCTACTTAGCTTAATTTTGATGATGAATGTAATTAAACAGTTAAGTTTTAATAATGAACAAACACATGAGTGAAGAGTTAAGCTGCTAATTAATTACTTTTCAAGTGTTATGGTGTTAATTTGCTAAGGAGAGTAACATAGTATGTTTTCACAAACATTTAAGTTAAAAGAATGCTCAAAAAGGACAACTCAAATTTCAGAAACATTTCAGAAAACAAACGTGAACATAAGAACCATCTTCGAAGCATCAGAAGTATTTCAGAGATTACTTAGAACCTCATTAGAAGCTAAGGAGCAACTATGAATGTCATCAGAAATGACTTCAGGATTAATTTTGATCCTCAGAAGCAACTTAGAAATACTTAGAAGTATTTTAAAAGTCAAGTACGTGAAGATAAGAAGTATTTCAAAAATAATGCGTAATGCTAAGAGGCATTCTAGAAATAAGTCAGAAGTTAAACACTCTACTTTAGAGAAAACTTCTATAATCAAAAGTTCATCAGAATATGAACTTCAGAAAGGCTTCCAAAATTTCAGAGAAGTATTAGAAGATCAACAATAGTAAAACTCACAAGTTTAGAAGAACCTTCTGAACTCAAAAGTGCTTCAAAAGTTCCTTAAAACTTCGTCAGAAGCTCAGAAGCAACTAAGGACGTCATTAGAAGCAACTTCATTACCAGTCATGATTTTCAGAAGTGCTTAGAAGCATGTCGAAAGACTTATCAGAAGCACTTTAGAAGACAAATGTAAAAATTACTTACTACAAAATCTTCTTAGAAGTACTCAGAAGCACATAAGTAAGAAACTCAAAAAGCAAGGCATGAAGGTCTCGACCTTCAGAAGCACCTCAGAAGACCTTCAGAAGCAATTAGAAGTGAATAACAAAATATGCAAAAGATGTTTCTACACTCAAAAACTCAAACATTAAGAACTTCTAAGCACCCTTAGAAGTTATTAGAAGTTATGAAAAATCACTCAAAAGTTATGAGATGTAACTTAGAATCAGGCTAGAAGCACTTTAGAACTTCTTCAAAATCAAAATGAAGCAAGTCAGAAATCAAACAGAAAAGTATATGTATTCAAAAGATCCTCAGGAAAACAACAGAAGTTACTTGAGTTACACAGAATTAAGCCAAAAGATACTTTGTCACACAAAAGCTACCCAAAATTGAAATAAACTAATCAGAAGCAATACAACGCTACACAAAAGTAATGCAGAATATTACAAAATTACTCAAAAGCAAAGTAGAATCATGATATCTTACATAGAAATAATGCAGAATCTGTCACACTGCATAGAAGCAGTATAGAAATCATGACACACTATATAGATTCAAGTCAGAAGTTTATCAAATGCAATCAGAAGTTTATCAGAAGCTTATTAATAGCTTCTCAAAACCAAATAGAAGAATTATAGAAAATGATTTCTGTAATTAGAAACTAATCAAGTGGAATCATCACAAGAAGTTTCTAAACACAAAAACTTATCAGAAGTTCATTAGGAGTAAACTTCTCATAAGTTTAGAAGAAGTTTTTGAATTAGAAACCTATCAGAAGCATTCTCAAAGCCTTCTAAAGTATCCAAAAAGTTATCAAATCCAAGCTATTAGAAATTATTTTTGGACTTCAGAAATAATGCAGAAGTTCATCATAAGCATATGCAGAATCATGTTCATTACTATCAGAAGTAGAATACTCTATTTCTAATACAAACTTCTGTTGTCAGAAGAAATATCAGAAGTTTGGAAGCCAAGGTTAATCAAAAGCAAAACACAAGTATCAGAAGTCTTTCAGAACCAGAAATATAACCGTGAACTTGTCAGAAAATAAAATAGACCTTCAAAAGTTCTTCAGAAGTTTTGCCATTAATACATAAAGATAACTGATAGGAAATGAGCTCCAGAAGCTTTGAGCAACTTACCTCAGAAGTTCTAAGGATGGACATAATGATTCAAAACTCAACAAAAACTAAGCAGAAGAATGAGAAAATGATAAGGGTTCAAGTTGTCTTTTTCATACGGTCAAAAAGTTACTTAAAATAATCATAATTAGCAAAGGCATCTTCCTCAGTTAATAAAAGGAAGATTCAAATGTTTGAGAAGCAAGTTTTTGAGAAATTAGAAATATTCACTCAAGCATTTACAAAGGCTTCCCACTTTTCGTCCATGAGATAAACTCCCTTGAGCTACATTCAGATAAGCATTCAAAGTTATCATTTCAACAACACTCGGAGTCTAAAATCTCTTATTTTTATTACTATATTTATTGTGTTTTAGTTTCTTAACTTAGTATACTCTACCTATTAAGAGACATTCAATCTATACACTTTTGTTTATTATTTCTTCATAAAAGTTTGTTGGTGAGCTTGGAAAACCAACCTATATAAGTTTGTTAGTGAGCTTGGAAAACCAACTTGTGTAAGTTTGTTGGTGAGCTTGTTAAACTAACTTGTATGAGTTTGTTGGTGAGCTTGGAAAACCAATAAGTATTAGTAAAAGCTAAGATTAGCAAGGGAGAGGCTAACTCAGAGAAGTGGAGTAGGAGCTAGGTTAAGGACCAAACTACTATAAAATCACTGTCTTAGTATGTTGTGTGATCTTTCCTATTTTATTTCAGTACTATTTGTTAAACTTGGCAAAAATTGTTAAAGGCTCATTTCAACCCTCTCTTGAGCCACCATTAGATAAGAGACCAATAATTGGTATCAAAGCAAACATCACCTATTATTTCTTACATACCAGTTTACATAACCTATGAAGAGATCCCTATGGCCAGCTATTTTCACAATACTTCTGTTGTGGGTCAGTCCACTTCTAGACCCCCATTATTTGATTGCACAAACTATGGGTATTGGAAGATGAGAATGAAAAACTTCTTGATTATCGCAGATTATAAACTATGGAAAACAATCAAAGATTGGATGATTGTCCTAAACAAAGAAAACATGTATATCACTAAGGACATCTAAGTAGTTAAAAGAGATGCTAAGGCAAAAAACTACCTTACTGTGCCTTTACACCCTCTGAGTTTGACAAGATTTCCTCTTGTGATACTACCAAGGAAATCTAGTAAAAACTGAAAGTTGCATACGAAGGAACAAATCATGTGAAAAAGACTAAGATAAATCTTCTTGTGCAGAATATGAATCTTTCAGCATGAAAGACGCAGAGTTAATATCAGACATGTTTGGAAGATTTCAAAAGATTATGAATGGGCTAAAAAAATCTAGGAGAGAAGTATGAACAACCCAAGATGGTGAAGAAGATACTAAGATCACTATCACAGCAATGGATGCCTAAGGTTACAACTATCTAGGAAGCAAAGAATCTGGACATAATGAGCTTAGAAGAGCTCATAGGTTCTCTCATGACCCATAACATATTGATGAAACAAAAACATTCAACAGGTCCCAGGGGCAAGAGGACAATCGCCCTTATAGCTGACTAAGAAGATGATAACTCCCAGAGTGAAGCATCAACAAGTGGAGATGATGATAATAATATGATAATGATCACACAAAGATTCAAGTCCATGTTGAAGAAGAAGTGATTTGGTAGTAGTTCAAGAAATAACCTAAAAAGAACAGACAAATACAAAGAGTCTCCCACATGCTACAATTGCAGGAAGACTAGGCATATGAAGTTTGATTACCCTAAACCTGATAAAAAGCAAAATGATCAGCAAAAGAAGAGGTACAACTCTTACTTTGACACGAAGGACAACAATAGCAACAATAGAATCAACAGAAAATTTGAGAAGAAAAGAAAGCTCTAGTAGCACGGGAAATCTAGAGAACATGATGAATGAAAGCAAAATTGAAGAGAATGAAGAATATAAAGCACAAACCAGTCAGCACTCACCAAAAAGAGATGATCACAATGAATTCCACACAAGAATTAGCTTCATGGCCATAAATGAAGAAGAGGTAACCTCTGACAATGAAACTCTAAATCATGAGGAGACGTTAGATGAACTATATTTAGACTTCAAGTACAAGGAGACTAAAAAGAAGTTTAAGAAAATTATTATTGAATGCTCCAAACTAAAGGAGCAAAACTCCAAGCTTAAGAGCAATCAAGACACCATCAATGAACTTGAGCAAGTCAAGGTTGAAAAAATGCCCTAAAAAAGACCTTCACTTCCACCTTATTGAGAATGAAATCTAAGAAAAAAGGTGGATAACAACAAAATAAGAAACAAAGTAATGTTGCTAGAAGAAAATAAGGACCCAAATAGACCATGATCTGGGTTCCAAAGGAAGTTGCATATATTGTAAAAGCAACTCAATCTTCATCAGTTAGATTAGTGGCGCCCAAGAAGAAATGGGTACCAAAGTTTTCTGCCATTGACCCATTTGGACCCATTGTCAAATGGGCACTAAAAGTTAAAACTTAATCTTGTCTATATAGATGTGCTTGAGAGTCACTAGGAGCAGCACATGGTATATCGATAGTGGTTGCTTAAGGCACATGATAGGGAATAGGGTACTATTCATGGAGCTAAAAATAATATTTGGAGGAACAATGACCTTTGGGGATAATGGAAAAGGTATAGTGGTTGGAATTGGTCAGATTAGTCAAAACACCATTTACCATAATTTCAAATGTATTTCTTGTAGAAGGATTGAAACACAATCTTCTTAGTGATAGTTAGTTTTATGACAAAGGCTATAAAATTGTGTTTGAATCTCAATTTTGTTCAATTCTAGATGAGTCTTATTCAGTTGTTGTACTTAGTAAAAGGCATGAAAATGTATATTTGGTTGAGCTTTCTGATATCTAAGCTAAGTGTCTTGTTGCAAATGATAACAAATCTATGATGTGGCACAGAAAACTAAGACATGCCAACAAGAAATTGATTGAAAGATTATCCAATAAGAATTTTCTTATTGGCTTACCCAAACTTAAATTTGACCAAGAAAGGTTGTGTGATGCTTGCTTGAAAGCTAAGTAATTTAAGAAATCATTCAAATTCAACAAAGAAGTATACACAACAAAACCCCTTCAGTTGCTACATATGGATCTAGCTGGTCCAACAATAACTAGAAACCTTAGATGGAAACATTATGCATATGTCATAGTAGATGACTATAGTAAATTCACCCGAGTAATATTTTTAGCTTCCAAAGATGAAGCTTTTTCATTCTTTGACCAAGCATGTGTAGAATAAACAAAGCTCTTATATTATTGCCATAGGGAGTGATCAAGGTAGAGAGTTTGAAAACCATAGGTTCATAAATTTTTGTGAAATCAATTGAATCCTTCAAACTTTCTTTGCACCAAGAACTCCCCAGCAAAATGGAATAACAGATAGGAAAAATAGATCCTTGCAAGAAATAGCAAGGACTATGTCGAGTGAATATGATCTACCATATAGTATTTTTGGGCTAAAGCAATGAATACTATATGCTATGTTATTAATAGAATCTTTACTAGGCCTTTACTCAACAAAATTTTATTTGAATTGTTTTATTGTGAGAAACCAAATGTTTCTTATTTCCATACTTTTGACTGCAAATGTTTCGTTCTTAATAATGGCAAGGAAAACCTTGGAAATTTGATGACATCTTTGATGAAAGAATATTTCCTGGTTATTCCATTGTTAGCAAGACATTTGAAATATACAACATAAGACTTAAACTATAGAAGAATTTATTCATATTAAATTTGATGAACATATTGAATTTATAAAAAGAACTAGTGATTTTTATGATGAGTTAGAAAACCTCACAACAAATGTCGAAAAACTGAAATTACAAGATAAACAAGATGAAGCTCCACAATTAGAGACATCAATGGATGAAGCTGGACTATCTACAACAGAGGTAAATGAGGAAGATAACTCATCTCTTCCTAAAGATTGAAGGTTCATGCATGCTCATCTTGAAAACTAAATAATTGGTGATGTGTACAATAGAGTTAGAACTAGATCATCTTGTTACCAAATATGTGACAATTTGCTTTTATTTGTCAACTAGAGTCAACTTGCATAGACTAAACTTTGGAAGATAACTGGATTTTAGCTATGTAAGAAGAATTGGACCAATTTAAAAGAAATAATATGTGAACTATTATTCTAAGACCTGACCACCAATCTGTTATAAGAACTAAATGGGTCTTTAGGAACAAATAAGATGAATCAGGAATTGTAGTAAGAAATAAAACAAGATTAGTAGCAAAGGAGTATTTTTAAGAAGAAGGTATTGACTTTAAAGAATCATATGCCCCAATTGCTAGGATTGAAGCCATTAGAATGCTTCTTGCATTTGCATCCTACATGAATTTCAAGTTATATCATATGGATGTAAAGAGTACATTCTTAAATGGGTTCATTAATAAAGAGGTTTATGTGGAACAAACCCCTATGTTTGAAGATCCCTAAAGTCCAAATCATGTCTTTAAACTTAAGAAAGTTCTCTATGGTTTGAAATAGGCTCCTAAAGCATGGAATGAGAGAATAAGCATATTACTAATTGAGGTTAAAGTTGATACCGCTCTCTTCTTTAAGCATGCTATGAATGATATCCTTATAGTTCAAATTTACATTGATAATGTAGTATTTGGTGCAACTAATAAAAATCTTTACCAAGAATTTTCCAAGATAATGCAGGGTGAATTCGAAATGAGCTTGATAGGAGAATTTAACTTCTTCGTGGGACTGCAAGTCGAGTAGATGAAAGAAGGAATCTTCATCCACCAAGAAAAATACACAAAAGAGCTGTTGAAGATATTCAACATTGAATATGGAAAAAGATATGGAACACCAATAAGCACATCAATAAACATGAACAATGAAAGAGGTAAATCTATTTGCCATAAACTTTATAGGAGTATGATAGGATCTCTATTATATTTGACTGCTAGTAAGCTAAATATAATGTTTAGTGTCTGCATGCATGCTAGATTCTAGTTAGATCCTAGAGAGTCATATCTCATTGCTGTAAAATGAATACTTAGATACCTTATAGACACTCCAAATCTTGGTTTTTAGTATCCTAAAGGCTTAGATTTTGAATTAATTGAGCACTTAGATGTGGAATTTGCTGGATATAAGGTAGACAGAAAGAGTACTTCAGGAACTTGTCAGTTTCTTGAAAGCATGATTATATCATGGTTCTCTAAGAAATAAACATCTGTTGCATTATCAACTGTTGAGGTTGAATATGTAGCTATGGGTAAATATTATGCTCAGATTTTATAGATGAAATAGCAATTAGGTGATTTTGGTTTGAAATATGCAGATACACCCGTGATAATACTAGTGCTATAAGTCTGATAAAGAATCCAGTTTTGCATTCCAAAACTAAGCATATAGAGATTAGGCATCATTTCATTAGAGATTATGTTCAAAATCATGATGTCTGCTCAGAATTTGTACCAATTGAAGATTAGTTAGTAGATATTTTCATAAAACCACTTCCAGAGAATAGATTTTGCAAAATTAGAAGGGAACTAGGTATATTAGATCCATTGGCATAAAATGATACTGCATAATTTAATTATTTTGTAATGTTAATGATCACATGATTATGATGATTAGAATTAACTTTTACATGATTTTTTCTGAAGCTTGTCAGAAACTCTAACAGCATCATTTCTGCACTTGAAATATTTTTTTTCTCAGAATTTTTAAAGGCTTTCTTTAGAAATTCTGACGTACATATACTCTCAGAAACCCCAAAACATAGCTTTTACACTCCCTCAGAACTTCTAAAGTTACTAACTCAAAACTTCTGATGTCCGCACACACGTATTAAAATCCTCAAAACTATGATTGTTTATTCATTCCCTTTAGCCTTTTTGATTATGATAAAAAGGGGGAGAAATATTAGAGTGCTTAATGGGAGAAATAGGACAAATTTTATAGTAACTTAGGGAGAAATATCATAGTAGAAAAGTCAAGGGAAGAAATACTGGAAGAACTTAGTGCACCTATTCAAAGGGAGCCGCACTAAGTGAATAGAAGCATTGCGTATTAGACATGCATTTGCATGTAGACACTCTAAATTTCTCCATTGCATATTTTATGAAAGGTTTATCACTCAAATGTTTTGTCATCATCAAAAAGGGAAGAACATTAAGTCCAATCCTCTTACTTAACTTGATTTTGATGTTGAATGTAACTAAATAGTTAAGTTTTGAAGATGAACAAACATATGAGTGAAGAGTTAAGCTACAAAATGATTACTTTCCAAGTGTTGTAGCATTAATTTGCTAAGAAGAGTAACTTAGTATGTCTTCATAAAGATTTAAGTTAAAAGAATGCTAAAAAAGGATATAACTTAAATTTCAAAAATATTTCAAAAAATAGATGTGAACATAAGAAACATCTTCAAAGCATCAGAAGTATCTTAGAGGTTACTCAGAACCTCGTCAGAAGCTAAGAAACAACTATGAACACCATTAGAAATGACTTCAGGATTAATTTCAATCCTCAGAAGTAACTCAGAAATACTCAGAAGTATTTCAGAAGTCAAGTACTTGAAGATAAGAAGTATTTCAGAAGTCAAGTACGCGAAGATAAGAAGTATTTCAGAAACAATGCCTAATACTAAGAAGCATTCCAGAAACAAGTCAAAAGTTAAATACTCTACTTCAGAGAAAACTTCTGTAATCAGAAGTTCATCAGATATGAACTTCAGAAATGCTTCCAAAATTTCAGAGAAGTGTCAGAAGGTCAATAATAGTAAAGCTCACAAGTTTAGAAGAAGCTTTTGAACTCAGAAGTCCTCCAGAAGTTCCTTAGAACTCCGTCAGAAGCTCATAAGCAATAAGGATGTCATCAAAAGCAACTTCATTACCACTCACAATCTTCAGAAGTAGTTCAAAAAAGCTCAGAAACATTTTATAAGACTTATCAGAAGCACTTCAGATGACAAATCTAAAAATTACTTATTACAGAATCTTCTTAGAAGTGCTCAGAAGCACATAAGTAAGAAACTCAAAAAGCAAGGCATGAAGGTCTCAGAAGCAATTAGAAGTGAATAACAAAATATGCAAAAGATGTTTTGCACTCAAAAACTCAAACATTAAGAACTTCTAAGCACCCTCAGAAGTTATCAGAAATTATGCAGAATCACTCAAAAGTTATGAGATGTAACTTAGAATCAGGCTAGAAGCACTTTAAAACTTCTTCAAAATCAAAATGAAGCAACATCAAACATCAGAAGAAGCATAGAAGCAAGTCAGAGAAGTAGAGTAGTAGGTGCCAGGTTAAGGGCCAAACTACTATAAAATCATTGTCTTAGTGTGTTGTGTGATCTTTCCTTTTTTTATTTCAGCACTCTCTCTTGAACTTGGCCAAAATTTTTAAAGACTCAATCCCTCGCCCCCCCCCCCCCTCCCCCGCCATTAGATCAGGGACCAACAACAAAAACTGTACATCTTTGCTAAATTCCCCTGTAACTAGGTCATGCTACCAAGGAGTGCTCCTGCTCCCTCCCTAGTTTAGTCACCACCTTGGAGCTTGCAAAACTAAGAAGACAAAACAAGGAAATGGTCTCATAGGGCCCAACACAGAAGCATCCCCACACAAAAGCAAAGTCACAAGACCTAACTTGGAAGTGGCCCAACTCAAAAGCCACCCCACAAGGCCTAAAATTAGATGTAGCCCCATGAGGCCTAACTCAGAAGAAGAGCAAATGGAATGCAATTCCACATGGCCAAACCTAGAAGAAAACATAACGGGATGTGGCCCCATGAGGCCAATCTAGAAGAACACAAGGGAAAGACCTCTAGAACTTAAACATGTAATAGGATTTTGGAGACCTAAACTTGAACAGAAAGACTAAGGAAGGAATCCCCCAGAAAAGATCAAAGCTACCTGCGAACATAAAAATGTCCACAAACATCAAAGAAATACAAAAACATAATCGAAAAGATCATAAACAAAAAATTAAGAAAAAATTTATTTCTCTTTTTTGCATTATTGCAATGACATTACATATCCTCATCAGATTCTTTAAGAATAATATTACTAACATCTACACGTAGGAGTAAAAACCATATGAAAATAAGAGTGTTCCCTAGCTTAACACCATCTTCTAGATTTTAGGTCCAACTGCCCAAGCCAAGCCTGCCTTGGGGAAAAAGCGTTTTCTGCCTTCAACCAAGTTATCACTTCTTGAAAAGACTATCCTTGAGTTGCCTCTTCTACTTTTAAGCTCGCAACACTTCTATTTTAGTTGTAATGGCCTCCATCATAGCATTGCATTTTGCTTCTGAAGCCTCCTAGACATCAAATGTTGCATCTTGATAAGCCTCAATAGCATCATGAGTAGTGGGGGCAAACTTTCGAGCAAATTCAAAGTTATTTGTCGGGAATCAGTAGCATCCTGACTAGAAACTAATGTTTTCTCCCGCGCCTTCAAAATGGAAGCGATCTCTTCCAGCTCTACAAAAACTATTGCTCCTTTTCAAGTATGGTCTTGAGACTAATTTTTTAAGCAAAAGCCTAATCTCATAATTGCTCTAAGTCTAACACTAAAAAACTTAGCCTCCACCTCCTGCAAATGCAATGCAATCTAAGAATAGTCCCATTGAGCCTTAATCAAGTCATGAATCAAGGACTTCAATTTGTCCAAGCAATTCCACATATCAACTGCAAACCCACACTAGGTTGATTGTGGAATTGCCCCAAACCTCATCAATGCTTCACTTTAGTGCTAGCAATTGATCCATTGGACTAGACAGTTTGTTAACGTATATCTATGCAAAACAAGTTTGAACTAGTGAAGAAGGCATGGAGACAATACCATTAAGCATGGTAGTGGTACGCGAGGAGGGACAAGAAGTAGGTGGAGATGGAGGAACAGTTCCTACTTGGAACCAAAAGGCTTAGTCCATTACTAACATGAGGGATAACCTGCTACAACTATAGGAAGAGATGATGGCCGATTCAAAACATTATAAATTTGGAAGCGATAGAGTGACAACCCTGAAAGCATAGAAATAAATACAAAAGGATGCAAGAACTTAGGCAAAAATCCAAAACATACCTATAAAAGAAGTGTATGGTTGGAAAGATGAAGAAAAGCTCCCCCCAACCACGAATCATTGCTCCTTTGCACCATCGAAAGAAGCCACACCAGCTTCCACCCTAAAACTCGAAGAAGCTATAGAAGGGGAGACAAAAGGAAGAGATCCCCAAAAACTTAAACCTGAAATAGGAAGAAATTTTAGGCAACCTAAATCCGAAACAGACAACGGTAGGGACCCTAAGAGGCCAAACCAGAAGAGGACAAAATTGGAACTAACTCGGAACAAAAGAGGATGTCAACTCATAATAAAACATTGGAATGGAACTAGCAATCAAAGACATCCTGTAGATAGATGAAAGTAAAGTCACAGGTCTCACCTCCATATATACTAGGGGAACAAAAAAGGGGCTATCTATACTAGAAGACTCCCCACTAGAACAAGGCAAAGTTGCCTCGGAAATAACAGGAAGAGGACATACTCCTCCTCCTAAGGACACGTTGAGATCCTCTTAGGTTACTAAAACATCATCTATGGAAATGACATAATAGGGAGTGGATGTTGCACTCAATGAAGAAGCAAAACTAGAGGAAGAAGAAGAACTCAAATAGCAAAAAGCTGCCTCTAGGAGCAAAAAAAGTAGAAAGAAGATGGAACTACCGCTTTCTAAGTGGAAGCACTAGATTGTTAGGAAAGCCAAAGACATAGCAAAAATGTTGATTGTTAGGGAGTGTTGGATACAACATGGAAGAAATAACCAAGCACATTAAGCAATCTGAAGTCATAACTATATGGAAGCATTGGCTAATTGGAAGCACTTTAAACAAAAGCATTCAGAAGCATCATCTCAATAAGTGATAGAACCGATGCATTACAAATAGCGAAAGTAGAAACACATAAAAGCATTCTATAATAATATGTTACTTTAAAAGTAGAAAGACAATTCATTAATTTTGTTAAAATAAGGAATACATCAAAACAAAAGGAAAAATTAAAGGCCCTTATTAGCAAAAACAAAGGCAAAAGTAGAAGGAAAAAGTATAAAAACTTTACAATATTGTTGAGTTAGGGCATGTATGACTGCCCTAAGCTTAATAATCTAGCATCGAGTGTCCACCAAATCTTCCTCCAAGGCCTTTACTTGATCTAGGGCCTCCATGTGCCCAAAGGTGCAGTCGGTAAGGCATTGATCAGTCATCCGAAGTGATGCATAAGTGAACTAGAGTTGAGCATTGAGGAATTCAACCTCTAGGAGCAATTTGTTAATCTCCTCATTGGAGACTGGATGATTCCTTGAATTAGAACTTTATGTGTTCATATCTAAAATGATCTTTGGTTGTTCATAAATGGTCACAGGGAGCAACTTATATAGACTGTGTGGAGCAAATTTCCATGCATCATAAATGCTTTCATAAGTGGCAAACTCGATAAGGGCAAAAAATAGCCTACATTAATTATAGTGCATGGATTTTGTTAATGTTATGCACAAACTTGTGTTCTTCAAGCACAGGGAATTGAACCTAATAAAAGTAGGCATAGAAGACTAAGTAAACGAGGAAGATGGATTCGAGAGGGGGGGCTAGATTAGAGAACTATAACACGGGATACATACTATAGCTAGCACATTAGTCATATTAGACTCCAACTCTGCTAGAAGACTTATTCCAACCCCAACCTAGCTTTGTAAAATTTTTGCATGGCTTCACCTGGAACTAAGATTATTTCAAAAAAGAACTCCTAATAGGATTGAAGGATGCATAATTCTCAAGAACACTTCTTTAATGAGGAAACCTTACTGTCCCAGCATACAACATCAAATCTCTTGTGCACCAACCCAAGCTCAAGTATGAAAACCCAGGTATGCACATCCTATGAACATGAGCTCTTAAATTTTTATATATTTCTCTCACAAGGTCTTATTACTAACTTAAGCATTGTAGTATTCTCTTTAGGACCACCCCCGATGCCCTCCAATGTTTTCACTGTCTCATAAGATCTCTAGCAAAGATTCTCTGGAAGCAATTTTGATGTGATCCAAATAATTTTGAAACAAAGAATTTAGATACTATTTGAGTTTAATTTTTATACTCATTTGTTGTTGGTTTTTGTAATATGCCTTAACCCAAGAGGGGAGGGGTGAATTAGGTATATAAAAATTCATTACTTAACCCCTGTTGGATCATTTCTCTCTTTCCATGCTTGTGTATGGTGTGATGCAAAGTGAATAATAAATAATATATGAAAGATAAAACAAGCAAACAAACACACATACACACACACACATAAATAACACTATTTTTATAGTGGTTTGGGAACCCCATACCTACATCTACTTTTCCATGAGCACTCACTTATTGTGCCTTGGGTTCTACTATATCCCATATAATGGAAATACAAAGTGCTCCTAGCACTCTTCTAGATTCCAACTCTAGGGGGTATAAACAAGTATTCCTAACACTCTTCTGGATTCTAGCTTCAGGGTGTATAAACATAGTGTTCCCAACACTCTTCTGGTTTCACAAGCTCACCAGGAAACTCATTGATTTCGAAGATCACCAGCAAACTTATTGGTTTTCTGTAGCTCACTAATAACTCATATAATGAGGTTTTCTTGAGCATACCACTAACTCATTGGTTTTTAGTTTAACTAGAAACTAATACACATTTAAGCACATGAGAAGATTAAGACTCTTTTACAGCTCTAATAACATATACAGATCTTCCCAAAATGTAAACTAATGGCTATAAAGATATCTAGATTTAAACTCAAGGATAGATAATTGAAGGTTTAAGCTCTTAGCCATGAGTAGAAGGATTTGCATAAGTTTAAGCATATCTAAAAAGTATTCCTTCACTACCTTTGAATCATCCCACCTTTTCTACTAAAATAGCTTTTTCATACTTTCGAGCATTGGAGAAGATGGGTTTCGTTGAATGCAGAAACAAGAGTAGCATTGAATGAATGAGACCATTTGAATTTTCTACAATTGAAGTTCAGGCCTTTTTAATTTGTCTCGAGCTGCTATATCACTATTCAAAGAGGATGATGAGCTATGTTAAAGGGTGTTCCTTGTTTGACTTATCATAGCTTTGAAAAACCTACAATGCCACTTATTGCCAAAAATGATGAAAGATATAAGTTTGCACACAGTAGATGCCATTTGAATGCTAGTCACATAAATTAATTTTTCATTGACAAGTCATGGCCTCTCTTTATTTGCATTTGTCTGCCATAAGTTATAGATGATTCTTTCATAGGTTTGTCTATCAGTTGAACTTCCACAAGAGTGATTTGTCTGTCGTAAGTAGTAGATAAACTTTGAATGGTGCAGATAGAGTTCAATTGACTAATAGACAAACTTTGCTTCGTCTGCCTGAATACCTCTAAGAAATTTGTCTATTGATCGATCCTTCTTACATGTGCTTTATCTGTTGTAACTAACAGATGAACTTTAGGTGGCGCAGATAAAGTCAAACTAGTTGATTGGCAAACTCTCCTTGGTCTATATGAACAAATGAAGTGTGATGTTCTTTTTTTATTCTTCATTGTCTATTGGAGGTAGCAGACGAAGCTTGCTTTATCTTACTAGAATAGATGAAGTGTATTATTCATCCGATGTAATTGATAGATGAACTTTTCTTTGCTTTGTATATAACAAAGTATTCTACACGCCATATGTGGGTTTATCTGATGCAATTTGCAGTGAAACGTGCCTTTGTCTATTGAAGTCTCTTTTTGGTCCAAGTGTCTCTTTATCTATTTAGCTTCGTCTATGTTCACTGTGCAGCTTCTACTTTGTCTTCTGCTTTGACTAATGCTTTGTCTATACTAAGTAATAGATGAATTTTGATCCGCTAATGAAGTGAAGTTCTTTAACTGTTCTGCACTGTTCGAGCAACAAAAGGGGTTGGTTCTTGAAACTTCTTTCTTTCTTTAATCTTCATTTGTCTATCTTGGCTCAGTTGAAGTTATACTCCCTTATATATTCTTATTGCAATTTTATCCTCAGACTAATCCATTCTTCTATGTTTTTTGATCAGACAAAGTTTTTTTTTGTGCATGATTGTCTGGGCGGCAATTTTTTCTTTCTTACTTTATCTGAGTATTTGATGAATCTTCTTCTTCTTTCTTTATCTCAAACAACCTTTGTCTAGTTGGTGTAGATAGTTTGAATTTTTTTAACAACTTTATGCTTCTTTAACCATGTTTTCATCTTCAACTTCTTTATCTTGCATTTGTCTATTCAAATTTTCTCGTTATATTTAACAGACAACTCAAGATCATTGTAGTGCATCTTTGAAGCTTTCTTTTCTCCCATTGCTTTCATTCATGGAAGCTTCTCTTATACAATACAACTTTTCTTGTTGCTTGTTTCAAACCTTCTATTTTCTTCTTCTTTCACGATTCTCATCAGTATAGCCCCTTTGGACTGTAGCAATAATTGTGGTAGTTTATTACAGGTGGTCATAATCCTGCACTTGGAACTTTTCTATACTTGCTACATTGTTAGCTTTCATATTCATCAAACAAAATATATTTTATCCTCATATGATTTAATCATATTATAAAACAAGGATAATATACATCTTTATTAAGTGCATGATGTGAAAACTTAAATAATTATGGTGCTTAGTATGATTAGACCAATTTATGTAGTAAAGAACAATTAATGTTATGCGTACCATAAAGTGACGAATGTATGCTCGTGTAATTAAACGTTCATGATTATATGTTTATGTTAATTAATGTTTATCATAATCATACATATAATTGTTTAGAGATTTAACCATAAAAATTTCTTACAAGTTTTGTTATCATTAAAATCATATACAATAATGTTGACAATCACTCCCTTTTTGATGATGACAAAACTTTGAGAACTTGTTATTAATAATTAGGAATTGTCTTTTAATCTCCCCCCGAATATCTTATTAACTTATATAATCATATATATATGGTTTGGTTCGACCTTTTTGTTATTTTCCTAATTTTAATTATTACTCTTACAAGTCTCTCACATTTCTCTCACCTTTTTTATCAGAATTAAAAGGATTTAATTTATAATGTGTACTTACATTTTTCTCTCTCCCTTAATCATATTTTTCTCTATTTTCTTCTCTCTTCTCCCCTTATTTTATTGAATCATAGAATATTTTTCTCTTAATTCTGTTGTCTAAAGCCTTATACATGTTTCAGCATATAATTTTCTCTCCCATGAAATGATTTATTGTAACGATCAGATTGATTATGATTGCAATAAGTAAATATTTTTAATCTTTTAGATAATTAAGGATTTTCATTATTGCAATAAGCATATTGAAAAAATACAATAATCAAACATTAAATAATTAAGTATGTGTTATTCATCAAAATCATATCTATATGCCAAATTTAGAAAAAATGATTTCATGCAAATATGGTGACAATGCATGACCCTGTTTTGTTGAGTCTTTAAGTATCTAATTGGACAATTACTTTAGCCTTTATTTCTTTTAATATTCATGCAACTAGTGCATCCCTTCTATTGTCATTATCATGAAGAA
>JAYJMB010019283.1:23654-40759 GCA_036873735.1 Pouteria campechiana
GGTTAAAAGCATGTCGATGATTCTGCAATCTTTATGGCGTCGTCAAGTTCTTTTGCAAACTCTAGTGTTGTAGATAAAATTCAAGTTCTCTAAGACTGAATTAAGCATATAAAGGAGGAGTTAAGTTTGATCAGAGGTAATTTCCATTATTTTCCACATCTTCTGACCAAAAATTCTATGGCTTAGATGGAAGCCATAGAATGTGCCAGTCTTTTGGAGATAGAGTTGTCTTAAGTTATTGATGGATTGATGAGTTAGAAATAGTTGTTAATGTTTTAGCTATGCGAGCACTTTTTATTTTCTCTTGAGGATTTGTACTTCTAAATTTAATATTTTAACTGATTTGAATATTGAGTTGATATAGTTCTATAATGGTTGTTATTCTTCTTACTCTTTATGATATTGAATTATGTTTTATGTTTCATCATTGCATTCTAATACTAATTCAAACAAAATAATTAAACAACTAGTTTTGTTCATTAGAATCATAGTTTACTTGAATAACTCTAGGTAAAATAATTATGAAGATGTATGATTCTATTGAGTTATGTTTAGATTTTTATGACCATCAATTCTTTACTTCTTCCATTAGTGTGTCTTTTTTTTAGTGATTTTACCAAGAGGTTGGTTACTAAGATTTAAGTTATAGAGTTAATGCAACTCTTGGGAGCTGACCCTATATATTCACTACTTTCTCTATATAAGATAGTATTTGTTTGAGTCGAGAATGTACAAAGTCGAGAAGTAGATGGAGCAAGATAGGGTTGAGGGGTATAACCAAAATTTCTTTTTAAAAGAAGAAGTTAAGCAATCGAGAAAGGAGTTGAAGTATGCTAAGAAGGCAAATACTTCTTCTAATCTTCTTTTGACTGATTGTTGTATATCTTATGGGGAGATCATAAGTCGAGTTATGACTCTAGAGAAGGAGCTAACTGAATCTCAAGATAGGATTGAAGAATTAGTGGCGGTCATAGATGTTTTAAGAAAGTAGATGTTTTTCAATGTTTAATGCTTATTTTATTGAATAAATTCTTGTTTTAACTTCTTGTTTATTATGGCCATGAGTGTCTTCTTTATGTGTTTTTACTTTTCAAGTTTTTGATACTTTATATGGGATTAAGCCTATGAACATTATTACAAAAGGAATGATTAGGAATGGAATTCTTATTCAAGACCTTAAACTATGAAGTTTTTTGAATAGGCTTGACTATGCCTTATGACTGTAACGATGTTAAAGTTTTGATCATTTTAAGTTTCATTAGAGTTTTCAAAATGGTTTAGCTCAAAGCAGTAAACTCAACTTAATTTAAATTCAAGACTGTTCATTCAGGGGCATCTTAGAGTATAACATTGAAAGAAATATAATCAAGTTTGACAACTTATCTCTTCTGATGCTTTCCTTCATGGATTTCTCATTTGAGTTCATAAGTATTGTCGTCAGTCTTAACTAAGCATATAGCTTCTGTTATCAAGTCCTTGATGTCACCTCTGAAGATTAATATTGTCCGGGCTATTATTTTGATTTATTCGATCATTTGCTTGTATCCGCAACTTGAACTTGTAGGCTTTTTTTTTTTCTTGGATTTGTGAGCTAAGAAGAAGGTAACTATTTTTTGATTGATCTCTTTCTTCTATACTCAATTAAAGCTTTCCTACATACACTTAGAATATTCTTGCACTCTTTCTTTATTAATGAGCTCAAATTAATGTGAACATACATTGCCAATATATTAGTGCAAAAATTTATTTTAACCATAATAGTATGCTAAGGAAAAAGCTAATGAATTAAAGCATTTTTCATGAATAAACGGAATAGACATTTTCTTTGATTTTGAGCATAATCATTTAGTTTTGATGTTTTCACTTTTTTTTTAGTTATGCCCCTTTTTAGGTGTTATTAGTCTCATATTATTTAATGTTTATTTTCTTCTTACTTCCTGATTATTTTAAAAGTTTTATTTTGTGTTTCTCAGAGTTTTATTAATCCTAGTGTGAATTCTATATTCTTTGTATGTATGTACATGAGTGAACAAGGTATGTATAAACTATACTATATATGAATGTTTATTCCTATCAATGTACAGTTATCTTAGTAATCAAAATTCTACATAAATAAGTATAGCTTCCAAAATTCAATACTAATCTATATACAACTGAAAGCATTCAAACAAAATTCTAACTATACATTCTATTTCTCTATATTGTATAAGTGAAATATAAAGATTTAGAGAATAAAATTTGATTTCGAGATAAGAATGTATAGACAACTTAATCAAATAAATAAACAAATAAAGTAAAACAAAAATTGAATATAAATTTATTTCTACAGACAAATAGGCAATCAGAATTAATAAATGAATGTGAATGTTTTAAAATAAAAACATGTAAATAAACAAAAATAATTAATCAAAGGATTGAGCATTAATACTTATTAACAAAATAATGAACTAAAGGAAATGCGTAAGTAAATTTTCAAAATTTAGATAATGACACATTTAATAAGAGCATTCGAGTTTTAGTGTCATACTTGCACTTAACTTTCTTTTTTATTTCGAAGGAACTTGGTATTTCATTGTATCTTTAATTTATTTCTTCAAACCAAGTCTCGTTTCCCTTTCTTCTTCTTTAGGAGTTTATTTTCTCCTTTCTTAGATTTTTTGTACTCAAGTTAGTCTCAATAATAACGGAAGTGCATGAGTGCCAAGTATTTTACCCCTTTCTAATTTATCTTTAGCTTGTTTAGAGATTTCTTATATTAACTCATATGCCAAGACATCCTTGTAATCGGTGTGACAAAGAGCATGTAGTGAATTTTCAACACTTTCAGCTCTGCTCTTGATTCATCATCGCGTATGCCAAAATAGATGATTTTCCATAGATGAATATCATTTGGCTATAAGAAACATTTCCAATCTCTTCTTCCGTTATATCTAATTTAATTTATCAAAAGTTTGGAAGATAGAAGATGGACTACACTTTGAAGAACATAGAAGATGGCACTATTGGGTAAGCCAAATGGATCTCTAGATTTGTTTATCTAGCCTGCTTTGATACCACTCGTTGGTTCCCAAAATATGCTTAACCCAAGAGGGAAGGGGTGAATTGGGTATATAAAAATTTATTACTTAACCCCTATTGGATCATTTTTCTCTTTTCATGCTTGTGTGTGGTATAATGCAAAATAAATAATAAATAATACATGAAAGATAAAACAAGCAAGCAAACACACACATATACACAAACAAACAACATTATTTTTATAGTAGTTTGGGAATCCCATCTTGACATCCACTCTTCCAAGAGCACACACTCATTGTGACTTGGGTTCCACTATATCCCATATAATGAAAATACAAAGTGCTCCCAGCACTCTTCTAGATTCTGGCTTTAGGAGGCGTAAATAAGTTTTATCAACACTCTTTTGGATTCCAACTCCAAAGGGCATAAACATAGTATTCCCAACACTCTTCTGGTTTCCCAAGCACACTAGGAAACTTACTGGTTTCAAAGATTACCAGCAAACTTGGTAGTTTTCCAAAGCTCACCAATAACTTATAAAATGTAATTTTCTTGAGCTCACCAGCAACTCACTAGTTTTTAATTTAACCAGAAACTAATACACATTTAAGCACACGAGAAGATTAGAACTCTTTTACAGCTCTAATAACATATAGAGATCTTTCCAAAATATAAACTAATGGCTATAAAGATATTCAGATTTAAGCTCAAGGATAAATAATGAAGGCTTAAGCTCTTGGCCATGTATGGAAGGATTTGCATAAGGTTAAGAACATCTGAAAAGTATTCCTTCATGACCTTTGAATTGTCCTACTTTTTCTCCTTAAATAGCTTCTTCATACTTTCGACCATTGGAGAAGATGAGTTATATTGGATGCAGAAATAAGAGCAGCATTGGATGAATGAGACTGTTTAAATTATTTGCTGTTGAAGTCTAGGCCGTTCTGATTTGTCTAGAGCTATTGCATCGCTGTTAAGAGAGGAGGATGAGCTGTGTTAAAATGTGTTCCTCATTTGACTTGTCACAGCTTTGAAAAACCTACAGTGCCACTTGTTGCCAAAAATGGTGACTAATATGAGTATGCATAATAATAACTCGAATGCACATACCATTTAAATGCTAATCACATAAATTAATTTTTCTCTGATAAATCATGACCTCTCTTTGTTTGCATTTATCCACCATAAGTTGTAGACGATTCTTCCATAGGTTTGTTAATTAGCTGAACTTCTACAAGAGTGATTTGTTTGTTGCAAGTAGCAGACAAACTTTGATGGTGCAGATGAAGTCAAACTGACTGATAGACAAACTTTGTTTTATCTACCTGAATTCCTCTAGGAGATTTGTCTATTGATAAATCCTTTATGCATGTGCTTTATTTGTTATAACTAATAGATTAACTTTAGGTAGCGTAGACAAAGTTGAACTGGTTGATTGACAAACTCTCCTTTATCTATACGAACAGCCAAAGTGTGATGTTCTTCTTTTGTTCTTCATTATCTGTTGGAGGTAGTAGACGAAGCTTGCTTTATCTTGTTTGAATAGACGAAGTGTAGTATTCATCTGATGTAAGTGATAGATGAAATTTTCTTTGCTTTGTATTTAATGATGTATTCTACACACCGTATGTGGGTTTATCTGATGCAATATGTAGTCGAATTTGCCTTTGTTTGTTGAAGTCCCTTTTTGGTCCAAGTGTCTCTTTGTCTATTTAGCTTCATCTATGCTCACTGTGCAGCTTCTGCTTTGCCTTTTGCTTTGGCTGATGCTTTGTCTATAGTAAGTATTAGATGAATTTTGATCCACAGATGAAGTGAAGTTCTTTATCTATTCTGCACTTTTCGAGCAACAAAAGGGGTTAGTTCTTAAAACTTCTTTCTTTCTTCAATTTCATTTGTCTATCTTGGCTCAGTTAAAGTTGCACTCCTTTATCTATTCATGTTGCCATTTTATCCTCGAACTAATCCATTCTCCTAACTTTATTAATCAGACAAAGTTTTCCTTTCTCTGTGCACGATTGTCTAGGCGACAATTTCTTCTTTCTTCCTTTGTCTAAGTATTTAATGAATCTTTTTTTCTTTCTTTATCTTAGACAACCTTTGTCTAGTTGGTGTAGATAGTTCAAATTTTTTGAATAACTTTATACTTCTTCGACCATGACTTTGTCTTCAACTTCTTTGTCTTGCAATTATTTGGTGAAATTTTCTCGTTATATTTAATAGACAACTCAAGCTTGTTGTAGCGCATATTCAAAGCCTTATTTTCTCTCATTACTTTCATTCGTGGAAGCTTCTCTTAAACAATACAACCTTTCTTATTACTTATTTTAAACCTTCTATCTTCTTCTTCTTCTTCCATGATTCTCATCAGTTTAGCCCCTTTGAAATGTAGTAGATAGTTGTGGCAGTTTGTTGCAGATGGTCATGATCTTGCTCCTGAACTTTTCTGCACTTGCGATATTTTTAGCTTTCATGTTCATTAACATAATATATTTTATCCTCATATGACTTAATCGTATTGTAAAACAAGGATAATATACATCTCTATTAAGTGCACAATATGAAAGCTTAAATAATTATGGTGCTTAGTATGATTTGAAAAATTTATGCATTAAAGAATAATTAATGTTACATACACTACTAAGTGAAGAATGTATGCTTGTATAATTAGAAATTCAAGATTATGTGTTTATGTTAATTAATATTTATCAATTCATAATCATACATATGATTGTTTAGAGATTTAAGCATACAAACTTCTTACAGAGTGAAATATTAAGGTAGCAACAGTCTATTCTCAAGTACTTGCAGAAATACTTTCAAACTAATCTATAAGAATAAACTTCATAATGCTTAAAGGAAGAAACCAAGTAAATTCTCAAGAAAACTAAGTATATAAATTATACATATACTTAAATAAAGAAAACATAAATTCAGAGTTATTAAGGGATCTTCGGAGTCAACTTCGGAGTTGCTCATAGTACTTTGGAGATAAAGAGGAAAATCCCTTCAGAGTCATGAAATCACAAGCTTCAGAACCAGCATAAACTCCTTAGAGCTAAGACAAGCTATTTGGAGCCACTGGAGCATTTCAAAGACAGAGGAAAATAACTTCAGAATGATTAAGTGACTTTGGAGTTACATGTCATGACCTTCGGAGTTATTAAAACCTCTCTGAACCATAAAAGTGATAACCTCAGAGTTAGCAAAGTTGCTTTGGAGTAAAGACAAAGTAGCTTTCAGAGTTAACTAAACACTCTTCAATAAATATAACTCATTGGAGTCAAAGAAAAATCACTTTGGAGCCAAGTAAAACTTTTTCGGAGAATGGAGAAGCACTTTGAAAGTTCAAAGTCAGTTCCTTCGCATTCACAGCTTAAGCTCTTTAGAGACAGAAAATCACTTTGGAGTCAATTTCCACTATTTTAATATGACACGCTACTGTCACGCAACTTTAGAGCCTCCAAAATATATCTTCGGAGCATTTGAAGAGATGGTAATATGTGAATTGTATGAGAAACTTTATGCCATTTAAAACTCGGAGGATCTAATGCTAAAAAATAGACTTTGAAAACTCACTGAAAAGTACAACGTCATAAATTTGATCATTTCTTTGCATTAAATGACTGTCAACCACTGTAATAGAAAAAGTCAGAGGTTTCAATATAAAAGAAGTTAAGTAAGAACAAAGAAAAGAAGGGAGATTATATTGAAAAATAAGAGAAACATTTACTAAGTCTTAAAGGCTTTTCTTTCACGATTTCAACTCTAATGCAGTTCATTCAAAGAAATATTCAAAATCATCCATTCAGCTACTTTTGGAGATTGAATCTTTCTACTTTATTATTATATTAACTATGTTTACTATTTTTGAACTTTGTACAAAATCAACCTGCTAGAGGCATTAATACTTGTGCATATTTATTTCTGCATATTTCTTTAAGGACTTGCCTCTGTGTAATGAAAGCAAGTTGGATACTTGCTTAGTATGTGCATAAGTTAGTTAGTGAGCTAGGAAACCAACATGCGTATTTATTCGATCAAGAAGTTACTAATTAAAGAAGGTGTTAGTGGAACCTAAGTTTAGTAGAAAAGGCTAACTTAGAAAAGTAAAGTAGGAACCCAAGTGGGCCGAACCACTATAAAATATTAGTCTAAGTGCATTGTGTTATCAATCTTTTCTTTATCCTTGCACTTTAATCACTATTTGGCTAAAAATTTTAAAGACTCAATTCACCCTCCTCTTGAGTCACCATCTGAACGGGACCAACAATTAGTATTAAAGCAGGCTTCACCACTTATACCTCACTATTCCATTCATATAACTTTTGAAGAGATCTTAATAGCCAAATATTTTCACAACACTTCTAGTAAGGGTCGATCCACTTTCAGGCCCCCATTATTTGATGGTACAAATTATGGGTATTGGAAGACAAGAATGAAAAACTTTTTTATTACTACAGATTATCAACTGTGGAAAATAATAAAAAATGGAATGATTGACCTAACTAAGGAAGATGCATATACCGCTGAGGACATTCAAGTAGTTGAAAAAGATGCCAAGGCAAAGAACTGCCTTTATTGCACTCTTACACCATCAGAGTTTGATAAAATTTCCTCTGTGATACTGCCAAGTAAACATGGGACAAATTTGAAGTTGCACATGAAGGAACAAATCAAGTAAAAGAAACTAAGATAAATCTTCTTGTGCAGGAATACAAAGCTTTCAACATGAAGGAGATAGAGTCAATCTCATATATGTTCGAAAGATTTCAAAAGATAACAAATAGGCTAAAAAATCTAGGAGAAAAGTATGCAGAGCCCAAAATGGTAAAAACTTTCTGAGATCCTTGTCAAAGCAATGGATGCCCAATGCCCAAAGTGACAGCAATCCGAGAAGCAAGGAATCTGGAAACAATGAGTTTAGAAGAGCTTACGGGTTCTCTTATAACTCATGAGGTGTTAATGAAGCAGAAAAGTACAGAAGAACCAAAAGGCAAGAAAGCAATTGCTCTTAAAGCTAAGTCAGAGAATGACGAATCCCAAATGAAACATTCACAAGTGGGGATGAAGACGAAGAAATGACAATGATTAAAAGAAAATTCAAATCCATGCTAAATAAGAAAATGTTTGAAAATAATTCAAGGAATAACTTTAGAAGAAAGGATAGAAAGAAATAAATACCCCCTTGTTACAATTATGGGAATCCTGGACACATAATGTTTGACTATCCAGAACTAGATAAAAGACAAAGTGATCAACAAAAGAAGAGGTACAACTTATTCTTTGACAGAAAGAATAACAACAATAACAACAACAATAATAGAATAAGCAAAAAATTCTAGAAGAAAAAGAAAGCTCTAGCAGCATGGGAGATGCTAGAGAATATAATAAATGAAAGTTAGAGTGAAGAAGAAGAAGAATATGAAGCTCAAATCAGCCAACTCTCTCCTAACAGAAGTACTCATGATGAACTTCATATGGGAATCATCTTCATTATAATCCATGAAAAGCAAGTAAATTATGATTCTGAAACTCCCAGTCATGAAGAAATGTTAGAAGAATTATATTTAGATTTTATGACTTTGAAAGAAAAATACAAAGAGACTAAAAAGGAGCTCAAAAGAATAATGAATGAATGATCCAAAATAAAGGAAGAAAATTCCAACCTTAAGAGTAATAATAACACCAATAACATGCTTGAGCAAATAGTAGCTAAGAACAATGCTCTAAAAAAGATATTGACTTCCACTCTATTAAGAATGAAACTAAAGAAAAGAATTGGACAAAATCAATATAGAAAATTCAGGCCTAAATAGACTACAATTTGGGTTCTAAAGACAGCTGCAAATGTACTAAATGCAACCAAAACTTCTTTATTTAAAATAGCATTGTCTAAGTGAAAATGGATACCAACATTATCTGTAGCTAACCCATCTGGACCCATTCCCAAATGGGTACCAAAAGTTAAGACTTAACTTTATCTATGTAGGTGTGCTTGGGAGCCACAAAGAGCAACACATGGTATATTGGTAGTGGTTGCTCAAAGCACATGAAGGAAAATAGGGAGCTATTCATAGAGCTGAAAATGAAATCAGGTGAAACAGTAACCTTTGGTGATAATGGTAAAGGTAGAGTGGTTGGGATTGGTAAGGTCGGTCAACCACTATGTACTACAATCATATGTACTTCTAATAGAAGAATTAAAATATAATATTCTCAGCGTAAGTCAGTTTTGAGACAAAGGCTACAAAGTTGTGTTTCAATCTCAATTTTAATCTGTATTAGATAAGTCTCAATCAATTATAGTATCTTGTAGAAGATATTAAAATATATATTTGGTTAGTCTATGATATTCAAGCTAAGTGTCTTGTTGTGAATGACGATGAACCCATATTGTGGCATAGAAGGTTAAGACATGCCAACAAGAATCTGATTGAAAGATTATATAATAAAGTTCTTGTTGTTGGATTACCAAAACTCAAATTTGACGATCAATTATGCAATGCTTGCATGAAAGGCAAGCTGTTAAAAGAATCATTCAAATCAAAGAAAGAAGTATACACAACCAAACCCCTTCAATTGCTACTTGTGGATCTAGTTAGATCAACAAGAACTAGAAGTCTTGGAGGGAAACGCTATACATATGTCATAGTAGATGACTATATTAGATTCACCTGGGTAATGTTTCTAGCATCTAAAGATGAAGTTTTTCATTCTTTGAAGTATTTACCAAACGAGTATAGAATGAACAAAGTTCTCATATTGTTGCCATAAGGAGTGATCATGGTGGAGAGTTTGAAAATCATAGATTCACTAATTTTTATGAAAGTAATAGAATCCTTCAAACTTTCTCTGTACCAAGAACACCCCTAAAAAGGAAAAACAGATCCTTGTAAGAAATGACAAGGACTATGTTGAGTGAATATGATCTACCACAATATTTTTGAGCTGAAGCAATGAACACTGCATGCTATGTTATTAATAGAATTTTTGCCAGATTCATACTCAATAAGATTCCATTTTAACTATAGTATGGAAAGAAGCCAAATATTTTGTATTTCCATACATTTGGTTTTAAATGTTTCATTCTTAACAATGACAAAGAAAACCTTGAAAAATTTGATAGCAGATTTGATCAAGGAATATTTCTTGGTTTTTCCATTGTTAGTAAAGCATTTAGAGTATACGACCTAAGACGTAAGATTGTAGAGGAATCCATCCATGTCAAATTTGATGAACATACTAACTCTATGAAAAGAAATAGTGATTTTGATGATGAGACAGATAATCTTTCAACAAGTGTGGAGAAATTAAGGTTACAAGATAAATAAGTAGAAGCTCCACTATCAAAAACACCAATGGATGAAGTCGAACCATCTACAACAGAGGTAAATGAAAAAAGTAACTCATCTCTTGCCAAAGATTGGAGGTTTATGCCTGCTCATCCTGAAAACCAGATAATTGGTGATGTGTTTGATATAGTTAGAACTAGATCATCCTATTACCAAATATGTGGTAATTTTGCCTTCATTTCCCAATTAGAGCCAACATGCATAGACTAAGCTTTAGTGGACAAAAATTGGATTTTAGGTCAGTAAGAAGAATTGGACCAATTTAAAAGAAATAATATGTGGACCAAAGTTCCAAGACCAAACTACAAATCTGTTATAGGAATAAAATGGGTCATTAGGAACAAATTGGATGAATCAGGGATAGTAGTGAAAAATAAGGTAAGATTAGTTACAAAGGGATATTGTCAAGAAGAAGGTATTGACTTTGAAGAGTTATATGACCCTGTTGCAAGGATTGAAGTCATTAAAATACTTCTTGCATTCGCATCATATATGGATTTCAAGTTATATCAAATGGATGTAAAGAGCACATTCTTGAATATTTTTATTAATGAATAGGTATATATGGAATAACCTCTTGGGTTTAAAGATCCTCACTATCCAAATCATGTATTCAAACTCAAAAAATCCCTCTATAGTTTGAAATAGGCCCCTAGAGCTTGGTATGAGAGGCTAAGCAAATTTCTAATTGAAAAAGATTTCTCAAGGGATAAAGTTGACACCACTCTCTTCATTAAGCATGCAAAGGATGATATTCCCATAGTTTAGATTTATGTAGATGACATAGTATTTGGTGCAACTAATAAAAATCTTTGTCAAGATTTTTCCAAGACAATGCAGGGAGAATTTGAAATGAGCTTAATGGGTGAACTAAACTTCTTCTTAGGACTACAAATTAAACAAGAGAAAGAAAGAATTTTCTTCCACCAAGTCAAGTATATAAAAGAAATTCTAAAGAAATTCAATATTGAAGATGGTAAAAGATATGGAATACCAATGAGTACTTTAATAAAGATAAATAAAGATAAAAGAGATAAATCTATATGTCACAAACTTTATAAAAGCATGATAGGATCATTATTATATTTGACTGCCAGTAGACTAGATACAATATTTAACATTTGTATGTTTGCTAGATTTCAGTCAGATCTTAAAGAGTCACACCTAATTACTATAAAGAGAATCTTTAGATACCTATTAGATACACCAAACCTCGATTTTTGGTATCCAAAAGGTTCTGATTTCAATTTAGTAGGATACTCAGATGTAGACCTTGCAGGATATAAAGTAGATGAAAATAGTACCTCAGGATCTTATCAGTTTCTAGGAAACATGATTATATCATGGTTTTTCAAGAAACAAACATTTGTTGTATTATCAACTGCTGAAGCAGAATATGTAGTAGTTAATAGTTGCTGTGATCAAATTCTTTGGATGAAATGGCAATTAAGTGATTTTGGCCTTAATTTTGTTGATATACCCATAAGATGTGATAATACAAGTGCCATAAATCTAACTAAGAATCCAGTTCTACATTCTAGAACAAAATATATAGAAATTAGGCATCATTTCATTAGAGACCATGTTCAAAATCATAGCATCTACTTGGAATTTGTACCTACTGAAAATCAACTAGTAGATATCTTTACCAAGCTTCTTTTGGAAGATAGATTTAATATGTTAAGAAGAGAACTAGGTATTTTATATCCATATGCTTAAGTAGCAGTTAATGGAATATTTAAATATTAAGATGTATATTTCTTAATTTTATGCTTAAATATTTAAATTAAAATTTTAAATCATTTTGGAGCGTCCGAAACCCCCCTTCGAACCCTTCAATAATCGACCAAGATGCCTTCGAAAATCAATCATGCCTCCGAAATAAAATCTCGGACCCTCCAAAGATATTTTTTTTATTTTAGTACCTTCAAAAACCATATATACCATTTTGTAGCCTCCGATGGGCTATATAACCTCCGAAGTAAAACGTCGGAGTCACTAAAGCAAAACAATGACTAATCTATTACTTCTAAAGATCGCATATACTTGTTTCGGATCCTCCAAAAAATGAATCCCTTAATGTTTCAGAGAAATTAAAACTCTAAATCCTATTTAAAGATTCGAAGACCTCTGAAAACCTAAAACCCCTTTTCTTAGAGCATCCAAAAATATCCTTTCAAATAAACCCTTCATCTTCCCGCTGGATTCAAAATCCTTAGTTCAAGCTATTCTCCCATCTTATCTTCTCCATCAATTTCTGAATCCCCATTTCTTTATACTACAATGGTAAGAATAAAATAACTGATTCAATCATCAAAAGAAAGGAAAGGGATGAAGCTTCAGAGACAAGTATTGTTAAAAAAGTAAGGCATGAGGATGACACATTTGAGGTAATTTTCCTTAACAAAGAAGATGCCTACTCTAGATATCTTGAAAAGTATGAAAGTAAGAAAATTGTCAAGGGTAGAGCATTCAATTTTGAGGTATTTGGAGAAAGGGTAATAAACTTAAAAGTATGTGAGTGGTTTCAATTCCAAGTTTGGGCTGATTTTCTGAGCTACAAAGAGACATGTTGTCCTAGATTGGTGAAGGCTCTAATCAATAACCTGAATTCAAGTACTCAGAAATCATAGATAGGAAAGATTGAGATAAACCTACCCTTAATAACTTGAGAATAATCCTAAACCTCCCTGAAATTGAAGAAGAACATGTTAAGTGGCTATCAAGCAGATTGAGATTATTCTTAGACCTAGCAAGAGTTGAAATAGATACAAAATAAAATTACTTACATGTCACTCATTTGAACTTAGATCTCAAATTGGCATATATAATGATGATAAATAATGTGTATCCAAGGAAAGGAGACACATATTCAATCTCAGAGAAAGATGCAAAAGTACTATAGGCTTTGAAAAACAAAAAGAAAATGAACCACGCACAAATCATAGGGATCATTTGTATCTAATGAAATCTATGACAAGATTTCCACTTCCATATGAGATGATCTTCACAAGAATTCTCAAAGATGTAAGAGTAAATTAGTCTAGAGAAAAGAGAGAAGAGTCTAAGGACTCAGACATGCTTGATGAAAAAACCTTAAAAAATGGGTTTCAAAAGGACGTCACAAGGCTAGATCAGTGAAAAACCAAGAAGAACTAAACAACTAAAGAGATCCAGATCAGAAGAACAAGAATTAGAAAGCTCAACAAGATAGGAGACCCTGGAAATAAGAGAAGAACCTCTCACAAATGAGACTCAGATAGAGACACAGAGAAAAGAAGAAGTCTCTAGAGAAGATCTAAAAAATGTCAGAGTACAAGGGTCAGAAGAAGTATTAAGAGAAGAAAATGAGACAGTAACAATAGCAGCAGCCACTACTTCATTCACACCCATCAGATCTCCATCACCCATTAGACACACTCATCAACCATCTACCCCAACCACTTCATCAATCTCCACTTAACAACCCATTCCACACAACCTAGAAAACAGACTGGAGAATATTGAACATCTTTTGTCTACTCTAGCTCTGCAAATGAACACATTTAATCAAAGACTCAACTACACCATGTCATCCCTTATCCTTAGAGATGATAAGATTGATTAAAGGCTTGACTCTCTACAATCTCTAACAGAGTCATTTAGAGGTCAAACTTATCATCTTCATTTCTCTCCACCTCCAACTCATTTTTCATTACCTCCAACTTATTTCTCTTCATTTCAAACAAATTCTCCCATCACAGTGATGTCTTCCCCTATACACTCTCCTCATCTATCATCTCCTATGATTTTAGAGGTCAACCTGAGAGTGAACCTACTGAAATTTCCTCTCCCTCTCCTCAAACACAGCCTCCATCAGCTTCAACAACTGAATTCTTTTTCAAGTTGCCTGAGGATTAACTATCCAATCCTCATAGAGTTATTGTCAAATGTGGGAAGTATCCTACTAAAGTTTCACTTCCTACTTTCATTTTCTTCCAAAATATTATGACTAGACTTTAAAGGATATTTTTCTATCAAGAGAACTCATTCTTGAACGAATTGAATAAATTCCTCCAGATTGGAATTCACATTCAATTCGAATTTATTCAATTCGTCCAAAATGGAGAAGACATCATATTCCTCCACAAGCTCCTCCTCAATTTCCTCCATAACCAGTTTATAATAATCCTGACATTCTTATTCGTACCTATCATCCAATCAAACTCACATATTCTGAATCCACTACTCAATCAAGAATCAATTCTAACATTGCCGGAATGTTTCCATCCCACTATCCTATCCTTCATCCCTCTTCACTTCCATTTCCTTAAATCATGGATCAAAATACTCTTTCCAGAATTTTACTGATCCCTGATCCTCCTCTCACACCCATGGGCCATGAAATCAAAATTCCTCAGTTAACATCTTTTCAAGATGAATATACTGAGAAACTTTTTCAAATGCTTCTAGCATCAAGGCCCCTTTGACTAATTTTCCCATCTCCTTCAGGACAATTCAACAACATCTTCATAACTGAGGAAGAACTTCTATTTTATTTTGAAGCGAATTTGCAAGCTATTGCTGACAATATTCCAATTCCTTGTCCTAAGCTTGTTGATCCATCTCTTCTTCACAAAATATGGGTCAATTATTCCAAACCACCTCCCACTACAAAACCAAAAATCTCACCACCTCCTCCTGCCAAAGCCAAAACATGAAAACCTCCTGCTATCCCAAAACCAAAACCTTCAACCTAGTCATCCTCTTCTCAACCCAAGAGGAAGCCAAAAATTCCACGTCTAAAAGAACACAAAAGGCTCCTCTTTCTCAAATTACCATGCATCATCAAGAGTACACTGCCAGAATGAATGCCAACACAGAAGTCCTCTTAAAAGGGACCCCTGTACTTTTTTCTAAGTTGATAGATCCATAATTTAGAGAGTACATTGATTTCACTTATGTCTCTAACTATAGACCTATAGCTTATACTCATGAATCCCCATTTGCAATCCCAAAGGATCCATTTTTTATTCCAACTCCTCCACCAAAAAGACCCAAGTCCTCTCCTAAACCATCAACCTCTCAACCTAAACCTTAACCTTTTTTTAAAAACTACAAGAGAAAACTCAAACCATCCTGCTGATTTTGCTGCCTCTATATTCTCTTTCTGTTATCTCTCTAATGTACTTTTTTGCATTCTTTTGCAAAATATACTCTCTGTGAGGAATCTTGTATGTATGAAATTTTGATCATATTTTGTATTTGTAAATTTTAATTATGACGAGCTATGTTTTGTATTGGTCATATTCATTTTGTTTCTTTCCACCTTTTTAATTATGATAGGGGGGGGGGGGAGAATGTACTAAAATTTATATAAAATTTTGTGCACCTATTCAGGGGGAGTTACACCAAGTTAATAGAATTTCATTAAACATCAAACATGCATTTAACTACTTTAAATTTCTTTATTGTATAAATTTTAAAAGGCAAATCACTCAATGTTTTGTCATTATCAAAAAGGGGGAGAATGTTGAGCAAACACTCCTAAATATCTTGATATGATGAACATTCTTTACCAAATATGTTTTGATGATGAGTGAAGAAATGAATCAAATATTAAGGTACTAATAGTCTATTCTCAAATATTTGCAGAAATACTTTCAAACTAATCTATAAGGATAAACTTCATGATGTTTAAAGGAAGAAATCAAGTAAATGCTTAAGAAAACTAAGTTTATAAATTACAAATATACTCAAAAGAAGAACATAAATTCAGAGTTATTAAGAGATCTTCGGAGGCAACTTCAAAATCTTCGGAGTCAACTTCGCAGTTGCTCATAGTACTTTGGAGACAAAGAGGAAAATCCCTTCGGAATCACGAAGGCATAAGCTTTGGAGCCCGCATAAACACCAATAAACCAAGACAAGCTGTTTGGAGCCACTAGAGCATTTTGGGGACAGAGGAAAATAACTTCAGAATGATTAAGTGACTTCAGAATTAAAAGTTCACAATCTTCAGAGTCAGTAAAACCTCTCTAAAATACAAAATTGATAACCTCAGAGTTAGCAACGTTGCTTTAGAGTCAAGACAAAGTGCTTCAGAGACAATGTCGAGAGCTTTCAGAGTTAATAGAACACTTTTCAGTGAATACAACTCATCAAAGTCAAAGGAAAATTACTTCAAAGCGAGTAAAACTTTTTTGGAGAACGGAGAAGCACTTCAAAAGTTTGAAGTCAATTCCTTCAGAGTCATAGCTTAAGCTCTTCGGAGATAAAATCACTTTGGGGTCAATTCCCACAATCCCAACACGAGACATTGCTGTCGCGCAAATTTGGAGCCTTGTTGGAATATTAATCCACTGGAGCTACAAACTGCTAAGAATTTTTTAGGTCCTACCCAAGCAACAGAATGTGAGATTGATGACTTCCCTAATTCAGTGCTGACGTGCTGCGCCGACATGTCGTGCAGCCGGGGAGTTTGATGAAGGGCGGGAAGACCATAGCGGCGAGGGCAACTGGCGGTCATCGGTGATTAGAATTTTCCAGCAACTTCAACATTCTTCCCAGCCAAACCTAAGTAATTCTCATCGGCAGTAGAGGAACTGCTTGGGCAGTGTCACCGATAGTAAGGAAGAAGACCACATCAGCAGCCTTGTCCTTTATCTTTCGGCGATTGAAGGCAAGGATCCGACAAGGAAAAAGGCTATCTAACATCAGGATGACGCCAGAGGTGCCGTGGCCGGAGCAAAT